>VZRI01002908.1:417097-486508 GCA_013397515.1 Upupa epops
TAAAAAGAAATGTAAAGTTAAGGAATACATTTTTGCTGTAAGTTAGCATAAAAGATAACCAGAACTAGGCATATTATGCATTTTGTTTTGTTTTATTTTTAAACAATTGGAGGGAGAAAAAGCTTAGATTTAGCAGAGAATTTGCAACTGAAAAATTTCTGACAGCACTGCCTCTGCCCATCTGTGCAAAGATTTTTAGTAACGCAAACATAGCAGCGATGAAGAGCATAACATGAAATACCGTGTATTTGGCTCATTTCAAGATACCAACCAAAGAGCATGGCTCAAAAATCATGAAATGACTGTGCAAGATTTTTCCAGCATAAATATTCCAGTGGGTACCTCTTAATTGTCAAAATAGTCACAGGTCAATTATCACCATCACACACCTAAAAGTTTAAGGAGAGTTCCACTTTTATCATAGGACAGGAACAAGGACTAACAGTAAATGGGGTTGGGAGATTTTCTTGTTACACACACACAATCTCTTTCCTTAAGCTTTTCCCAGTTCCACAGATCATAGAGTTATAGAGTAGTTTATATTTGAAAGTACTTTTAAGATCATCAAGTCCAACCATTAACTGAACTCTACCAAGACCATAATAAACTGTGCACCAGATCTGCAGGGGATCCAGGCATGAAATTCAACCCCCTCTTTGGGCAACCTGTTCATGACCCCTTCAATGAAGGAATTTTTTCTTCGTGTCTAAAATAAACTATGCCTCATGCATCACAAGGCCACTTCCTCTTGTCCTTTCATTTGGTACTTATGAGACCAACACCCACCTCACTACGGTTTCCTTTTAGATAGCTGTAGACAGCAATCAAGTGACCTCTGAGCCTCCTTTTCCTTAGACAAAAGACACTCAATTCCCTTAGCCATGCCATACTTCTTCCTATGTAGGAAATATCTAGGAACATCTTGGCGTTTACATTTTATACACAAGGAGTTGTTGATTTTATGGGATCGAGCAACGGGAACCAAACATCATCAAGCAGAAGAAGGACATATTATCTACAAATTACAATATTTTATTCACATTTATAAAGCCAATATAAATTGGTTCTATTTTACAAATAAATAAAAAACATAAAAGCATGAGTGAGTGTGGAGCCTCTTCCAATGCTCCATTACCCTCACTGCAAAGTTCCACAAAACACAGTCAGACACACTGTTACGTGAGGACTAATTCTAGAGAAATGTTTGGGTCTTTTAAATGCTGATGAGGTTACCAGGAAAGATGACTGGACTCTTCTTAGCCCTGGGTAGCAGCTGTCTGACACACTCATAGAATCATAGAATTGTTTAGATTGGAAAAGAGCTTCAAGATCATCAAGCCCAGCCATTAACCCATCTGTCCCAAGGCCACTGCTAAACCCTATCCAGATCTCCACAATTTTGAAACTTGTCTGGAGGGAGAAATTCAATGCCTGCCCTGGGCAGCCTCTTCCAAGACCTGGTGACCCCTTCAATAAAGAGGTTTCTTGTAATGTCCAACCAAAACTTCCCCTGGTGCAAACTGAGGTCATTTCTTCTTGTCCTATCACTTGTTCCTTGTGAGAAGAGATCAGCCTCCATCTCTCTACAACCTTCTTTCAGATTGAAAAACAGGCATGAGAAAAATAAGGCCGAAGTATGGTAGAGTCAAATGGTCTGTCTTCACCCTTTTTGCAACCTGCATTGCTGCTGGATTACAATGACAGAATTGGCTGGTATTTTTTATTGAATAGCTAAGTAGGAAATCTATATGCTCAGAAGTTGAGACAGATGAGAAAACACTGCTTACAGGCATTTCAGAGATTTGTTTGTATTTTTCAGAGGTTTTTTTTTTTTCTAGTAGTCAAATCTGCTTAACAAATACACAAATTAGTAAATTAATTAAGTGAATTAAGTAACAGACCTCAATATTAACAGTGGAAAGAATATTCAGATTTGCACTTTCAGCTCCATAATCCAGTCAGTTAATTATGTGCAGTGTTGATAATAATTCATAGCAACCTTGTTTGAATTTTTCTTAGGATTCATTTCATTTTCGAAATCCATGTAATTCATCATACAGTGAGCAGAGAAAGCCATAGGGTAGCTGTTGCTGTCTGAATGCAACGTATTCTAATGTGCTACGTATTAACTGGTCAATTACAGACCAGGATCAATTACTACATGTATACACCAACATGATGAGCAGTAAAATGGCATTTATTACCACGTGGCGTGGGCTTATATACCTACTCCACTTCGTCTATGCCCTTATCTAAGCGTCATTCGGAGCAGGGGAGGTCCTATCGCTTCACATCCCGTGTCGCCTACTACAACAGGTAGCATATGAATCCATAAGGACATAGACTATTTCTCATTCTGCAGGATGTTGACCAATATCCAAAGTGCAAAATTCAACTTTTATGTAGAGATTTCCTGTCTTTGTGCTATTGAGCCTCTTTGCTCTCAAAACACCAAGAGAAAGTTGAACTATTCAATTCATTTCACTAAATAAGGAAAGAAACTGTGAGGAAAAGGTTCTTGAAAGATGTATGTGCAGTTTAAACAGACCCTCGCAGCACATCTGTGATTTGAAGACAGAAGATTTTATGGAGTATCTATCTCTTGGAGCTGTGTCCCTCTCCAGCCATGGTGGCAGGCATTGAAGTCTTATGTTTTCAATGCCTATGCTCCTCAAGAATTTTATGGCATCTGCTGCAACTTCTCATCAGCCCATGCCCTCAAAGTGTCTCTCTTTTGAAGGAGAAAGGAAACATAAAGTCTTACAGTGAAAAAAGGCACTACAGAATGTTCACAACATCTCAGAGATTGAATAGCAATGCAAAACAAGCAGTGATGACTACAGGTATGGAAAAATGATCACACATTCTTCAATATGTTCAGGCAACATGGGTGGTGATAGAACTAAATAAAGAACAGTTCCAATGTGAAGCAGTCTCTTCTCAGAACCTTTTACAACTCTTTGCCTTCAAGTTCTGCTCTTGAGTCCCCTATCTAGCATGTAAAGCTGACACCAGCCTTCCTTGGTGAAAGGTTTGGTCCTCGCTCTAGTGATGGAGGTCCAGAGTCATGGAGGTTCTTGAAAAGTCATTCCTATTCAGTAGTCATGTGTATGAACTACTACCTAATGATCACTGCAGCACACTGAAGGAGATAAAAGTCCCTCACCATTATTTGTCTCAGGCTGGAGCAGCAAAGAGATACCATCAGTCACTATGACTCCCTACACGTAGAGAATCATAGTGAAGATTGTCTTCATTCCAGAAACATGGTGTAAAGTTGAGCTGTGAGTATAGTCTGGCAAGGAATGAAAGGTCACTCCACTTCAAGTGTCTCGGTGTTGTTGCTAGACCTGAATACAGCATTTGCATTCATTACATTCATTATTCACTTGTGAACATGGAAGGTATTTTTGCTACATCACTGACCTAGCTGCAGCAAGTTATGGAAGGTGATATCAGGATGGCATTTACAGTCTTCTGTCACAGGTTCTGTTTCTTTCAAGCTAATTTATATTTTCAAGTCTACATATACAATGGCATAAAGTACAAAAAAAAAAAAAAAAAAGAAAGAGTTTCCCTCTCCCAATTTAAAACAGAAAAAAAAGGTAAAAAGGAAACAAACAACAAAAAAAGTTCAGAGCTGTAATCCTTTTTCTAGGGGGCTAAAGGTTAGGTTTGTTAGCAAGGATCTTGCCTGTGACCCTTCAAGCCCTTTCCTGTTCATCAGTGAGAGAAACATTTTCCTTCTAAGAGGACCTGAAAGTGCAAATTTATCAGATAGTTTGTCCAGATAGATTTTGGTCTTAAAGGTAACAGAGATGGAACATGTGAAGGAGACAGCTAATAAGTAAATATTTCATTCATTAGTGTCCAAATGAGTTATTTACAATTGTACCTAGCAGTACGTATCAGCAACATCTATTTTGTATTGCAATCAAGTTCTCATATTATTTCTTTGGCTAAGAAGGAGATCTATGAATTATTTATCCATTTGTGTAGCTGGTTGCTGCTGATAAACTGAACAAACATGGGATTCCTCTGATATCACATATCATCCAGCTCACAGAAAATCTGATGCTTTATGCCAACCACCTTATCACTGAAGGAGGTCAAAAAATAGGAATAATTAAAAAAAAAAAAAGAGAGAAAGAAAAAGCTGTGGAGTTATTTTAGAAGTTAACTAAGAAAACTGATTAATTATTCTGAATCAGTGAGAGTAAGCATCACTAATTTCAATGAAAGTTTGGGATAAATGGTGAGGAAGAGAAGGAGATAAAGTTAGGGACAACACTGTTTCTTATGATCTTACACATCCTATTACCATGCTGCAATGAAACCAGTGAGTATCTTTCATCTGTGGAAAACAACACATAGTCTGATGCAGTTATTCAAAAATAGACTGGATTCCTCCTAGGTTTCCCAAGTCACTGCTTAACCTATTTTCCTTCTTTCTTTGTTTCATATATATCATAAAACAGCTGGGATGGGGTGGAGGGTAACAGGTGCTGACCAGGCTTATTGGTTTAAGCAGGATTGTTGTGCTCAACAGGGTGCTGAGAAATTGCCCGGCACACGATAGCGTGAGGGAAGTTAACAAAGAAGCATACATGCTACCCACCAGGTAATGAGCAAAGCAGGACGTTTTTTATTTTGATATATGCCTTTGTCACTTGACAATGTCATCTCTCTGGCCACTGACACAGTTAACTTTCTCCTTTATACTGACAGTCTCATGTAATCTCTCTCTCTCTGACTCTACATATTACAAAACAAAAAGGCAGAGAAACTTCACTTTGTCTATTTGAGATAGGATGAATGACAGAATACAAAGTGTGGACTGGATCCCTGCTGTGACAGGGAGATACCAGTCAGCATAGCAAAGATGGTCCAGTTACCATTGACTTGTCAAGTGTTAACTTTATTTTCTAAGACAGGTTCAGCCCCATTTCAGTACACTGAAAAAAAAAGTAATAGAGGATTGTTCTACACATTGGCACACATCGGGAATGGGAATTCTTACCCCTGTGTCTGATCTTAAATCAGATAACTTATAGGGCTGCTTGGTGTGATCATATTTACAAGCATACCATAGAATCATTAGGGATCAGAAGGGACCTCAGAAGATCATCTGCTCCAATCCCTCGGCCACAGCAGGATCACCTAGACCAAGTCACACAGGAACATGTCAAGGAGGGTCTGGAACATCTCCAGAGTAGGAGACTCCACAACCCTCCTCGGCAATCTGTTCCAATGCTCTGCTACCCTCAGTGTGAAGAAGTTCCTTCTGATATTGATATGGAACCTCCTCTGTTCTAGCTTGCACCCTTTGCCTCTTGTCCTACCACCAGCTGACCTTGAGATAAGCCTAGCTCCATCCTCCTGACACCCATCCCTTACTACATATATATACACTCACCCTTACATATGTAGAAAAATATGTATATATATACATGCATATGTGTATATACAGATATTTATATACTGAAATCCAGTCTCATCATGGAGTAATTTGAAGCAGCTACTGGTAAGCAGAAATCAAACACCCAGACACAGGAAACTAAAATCTGAGCTGGCTAATGTTCATAGGAAGAATTCCTGCCTTGGGAACCTACACTGCGCACACAACAAGAGGTGAGATAGGTCTAGGCCTCTGAACAGAACTGGTAAGGGAACAGGAATAAAGAGGGCATTTACTCCATCTTCAGGTAGATACAATCAGGCTTTACATCTCATAGGTCTAGTTTTTCTGGCACAGTTTTGTCCCATCTTTTTTCATTGTCTGCTCTTCTCCTCCCACAGACTTTAGAGTTAAGGCCAGGGCAGTCTTCTGCATTTCTTGAAGAGGATCTTCTCTGTTGCTTTCCCACCAGTGAACTGTTTTATTTCAAAGGCCAGTTACAATTAAAGGATTTAGTGTCAACCAGTTTTGTGTCACAGAAGCCACAAGTATCAGACAATATGGCTAGCCTTCCACTCTACTGCTCCTGTGTGACTCCTCTTCTCTCATTGACTCCCACTCCTGAACTTTGATGATCTATAACCTTTCAGGTAAACAATAGCTCTTCCAACACCATTCTTCTGTGATGTCCTGGGCATTATTATCTAGGTAGACTGAAAATCCTAAGGAAAATCTCTTGGATTCCTTCCTTTAAAGAGAGACTCCATTGTAATTTTGTCACTTTATGCTTCAGAGCATTTTCTTTATCCTTTCTGCCAACAAATATAATTTTCATCACAAAAACATTTAATATGAAGAGTATTTTATTTTAGTTGTGCAGAAAAATATAGGTTTTTCTCTGCAACAATTTATATTATACAGATCATGTCATCAAGCTTTTGTGACAGGTTTTTATTTACGTAGCTAAAGGAGGAGAAACATGCAAGCCCTCAGTGATTAGAAAATAACTTCAATTGTTAGGTACTCACGTGGGATGAGCAGAACACAATCCTTGAATCCAAATAATCTATTTCCCTGCACTGATTTCTATAAACAAAATGCCAACACACACTGCCTACGTTGAGCCACCACCACATAGCTGTCTTCTTGATGTAGTTGGAGTAAATATTAAGAGGCAGTAACTACTATGAAAAGGAAGCAAAATGGAAGCAGTATATGGAAAACAGTGGTGTAACACTGAAACATGCTGGGAATAAAGTATGAGACTGTCAGACCAAACCCAGGTCTCTAGTTCTGACTGAAATCAGTCTCCTTTGAATAAACCATTCATGCTGTACCATGTGTTTATATGCTTTGTGATAATAAGTCTTCTATGCAGATGTGTTCTGCCACGTCTGGGTAGGAACTATTTCTTCTACTAAGCTATTCTGTGAAGAGGTGAGTTCAACTCTTTTCGTATTAATGCAAAGTAGTCATTAGACATGAAAGCACAGTGAATAAGACTGTAGAGCTCATCAAGGAGTAAATAACACTGAAATGCCTCCTTGCAGTATTTTCCTGAAAAAAAAAATTATCATTCAAATACTTGAAATCTAGTTCTTCCTGCTCAACTGAGGAAACACAAATTAAATCATCAGTAACCTTACCAGCTCTCATTGCCTACTCTCATTTCTTAAGGGCATGTTACATAAATAAGTCTGTGCTTTATGCACAGGGTGCTGGAAGTCAAGTTTTCCTCCTCCCAGGGGTCATCTAGTCATCCTATTGCCCTTGTTAGTCTCTTTCCCAGCTGACTCTGAGCTAAAATAAATAAGCTGAATTACTTACTCCAAACAGTGCTGCTTACCTGTGTTTTCACCTACTCTAATGTTATCCTTGTGGATCATAGAATCATAGGATCATTAGGGACTGGAAGGGACCTCGAAAGACGATCCAATCCAATCACCCTGCCACAGCAGGATCACCTAGACCAAGTTGCACAAGAACACATCCAGGCAGGTCTGAAAGATCTCCAGAGAAGGGGACTCCACAACCCCCCTGGGCAGTATCTTCAGCTTCCTAAAGAAAATAAACATCATAGTCCAATCAGCCCTGTCCTGCAGAACTACAGAACACACAACACCTTGAAGAAAAGATAACCAAATGCTAACCATTTTTGAGAAATCCAACACAGTTATAAAACCTACAAATAGTCACTACCTAACCACCAACATCAAAGAGGCTTGGCTGATGGGTGGAAAAGCATGCAAAGAAGTTGGAAAACTGATAGAAATCTGCAAAAAATAGAAAGAAAATCTAATATGGGAATTAATTGTCCATTATTTCAGCTAAGGAGGCAGGAAACTAAAAAGAGGAATGAAATACTGAAACACGGACCACAGTAGCTCCAGTGGCCAAGACTAAGCCTTCATATTCACCTGGATGCTTAGACTTGTGTAACACTATCTGCCACTTCCCCTTCTCCACATCACTTACTTCCTTTTTTTCCTTTCGAATTAAAATCTGCCAGAGATGTTCTACCACAGCGCTTACAGCGATCCTGAAATTGAAAAGGTAGCTCAAAGCCTGGAGCTGGTCCAAATGTGTCTGATCTCTTGAACGCATTGTAAAAACCATGTACTTCCATTGCCTTCCCAAAGGAACATGATTGGGAAAAGTATCAACAAATATTATTTTCTGGTTTTGAACTTCTTTTCAATGTCTGACTCATATTTTTGTCTCAAAGAAATAGTCAGAGATCAGTGAGAATATCAGTATCCTCATCCTTTCTCTACTAATTTTATTCACTAAGGATAGCTATTCCCAGTGTTGCCCAGGTGTCCAAGAAGGCCAGTAGGATCCTGGTTTAGATCAAGAATAGTGTGGTCAGCAGGAGAAGGAAAGTTCTCATGCCGTTGTACTCTGCCCTTGTGAGATCTCATCTCGAGTACTGTGTTCAGTTCTGGGAGCATCATGATAGGAAAGACAAGGAGATGCTGGAACAGGTCCAGAGCAGAGTTATCAAGCTCATGAGGGGTTTAGAGAACCAGTTGTGTGAAGAAAGGCTGAGGGAGCTGGGCAGGGTGAGTTTGGAGAAGAGAAGGCTGAAGAGGTACTTCATTGCCCTCTACAGCTCCCTGAAGGGAGGTTGTGGAGGGGTGGCTGTTGGCTTCATCTCCTTGGTGACTGCAGATGGAACGATGGGCAATGGTCTGCAGTTGAGGCAGGAGAGGGTTAGATTGGATCTGAGGAAGAAATTCTTTGCAGACAGAGTGGATGGGCAGTGTCAGGGTCTTCCCAGGGAGGTGGTGGTGTCCCCATGACTGGAGGTGTAGCCATGGTGTTTCACGCCCTGCTAGAGTGGCAGCATGGAGAGGGTCAGGTTGTGTTTGTCTCCCAAGGATTGAATTTTTGTGTTGGGGGGGCTTGGACTTGGGGATCTAGGAGGTCCTTTCCAACCAGGATTTTTCTCTGATTCTGTAATTCTGTGATCTCTTAATACCATCCAAGAGGTAGTCAAATGGGAGGTTTCTCCTTAAGAAATAAAATTCTGAATAAAAAACCCAAAGCAAGGAAATATATCCTGCAGCTGGAAAATAAAGTTTATACAGCCTTTTACCCTCAAATATTTTATTTTATTTCAGTGACTGAAATAATTTTTTAGGTATCTTAAATAAAATCTGAGAACTGTATTTATTTTAAGACTTTATGAACCAAGCCATATCTATTCAAAATCTTTAAACACAATCACTATGTAATGTCAAGATTTTTAAATGTCTGGGGACCACTTATTCAAAATGAAATAATATCACCTAACTTTTCTGACATCATCAACTACTCTTCCCTCTCAATCCCACAGCCTAGGAATATATTTCCTCATATCTTGGTAAAAATTATCGTCCTAGTGCTGTCTGACTCTTAGTGATGTCAGTCCTACAACTTGTCTTCATGTCCTGGGCATCTGTAGCCCTGAAGGTATTTCTTAGTGCAGAGAAATATTGAAGGAGAAACCAAAGTAAGCAGTAACAGAATGGAATTGTCAAAGGAAAGCAATTCCCTAACAGTTCAGTCTGATTTATTTTACTTGCATTGGATTGGATTTCTGTAGCAGAGCTGAAAATGCACTTGGTTCCCCTATGAAAGAAAAGTGTTTTGGTCAAATGCAACCAGGGAAAAACTTGGTTTGATTCAATTTCAGGAAGGTTTCTAGCCAGGAGTGGTCACTGTTAATGTTCTTTGCAAGTGTGCTCTTATTTTCACCAGTTTGGTTAGGTGTATAAAGTTGATCAGCACTCTCTACAGCCAGAGCCTGTTCACCTTCACCTGAAAACTTTTGAAGACTAAAATTCCAGAGACAGCTTTATATTGGAATTTAGGAAAAATAAAAGAACCTGAATGTCTGGGTCCTGTGAAAGGTCAAAATCTAAGGGGATGTTTGATGTTACTTTTAAGTTACTTACGAGTGGAAAGAGAAATTGTGATGGACCCTGAATAGCAGCTTTAAACAGATGTTATCTCTGACAATGGGATAGTCATAAGTGAATAGGCTAGTTTTAATATTACCTTCAGAAACTGCAGTGCAACATCCATCAAAGGAAAGTTAATGCAGGCAGAAAGTTCATCACTGATGGTGACTCAAGAGTCAAGGCAAGAGGACAGGAAAGGAGACTGGAAGTACAGCAGATTCGGACAGAGGCTCCTCCAGAAAATGTCTAGTGTCAGAAGAATATCAAACCATTAGGTTCTCAGATGACCTCATTTTACAGAGAAGTGATGGAGCCTATGGAATATTAGGAATTTCATTAGGTGTTTTACAGAATGCAGACAATATTTTCTAGACTCTGAGTTTTAGAGAATGTTATTCTGTGAAACAAATGTTAAAGGATGAACAAAGAAGTCCACTATCATAGAATCATAGAATCCTTAGGGGTTGGAAGGGACCTCGAAAGATCATCAAAACCAATCCCCCTGCCACAGCAGGATCACCTAGACCAAGTCACACAGGAACAGATCCAGGTGGGTCTTGAAAGTCTCCAGAATAGGAGACTCCAGAACCCCCATAGGCAGCCAGTTCCAACACTCTATTACCCTCACTGGGATGAAGTTCTTTATGAGATTTATATGGAACCTCCTCTGTTCTAGCTTGCACCCATTGCCCCTTGTCCTATCAATAGATGACACACAATGAAACCTTATTAGAATCATAGAATCATTTAGGTCTGAAAATTCTTATAAGATTATTGAGTCCAACCATTAATACAACTGTCCCAAGCCCACAGCAAAACCATGTCCTTAAACAACAGATCTGCATGACTGTGAAACACAACCAGAGACGTCAATATGGGGGATAGGCAGATGGGCATGTTTCTTCTCTCTGCTTTGTCTCATGTTCAAAACAATGCATCCAGCTCAAAAGTTCCAGTCCATTTCTCTTGAACTTGTCTGTATTCAAGCTCTCAACCAGCTATCAGTCACAAGCCTTCAGAAGAAAAGAAAAAAAACCAAACACTGTTCATAGAAATAGGAGTACAATACATACCTTATATATGAACAATTTATCAGGGAGCCAAAAGAAATCCCAACAACATTCCCAACAAATAGAGCCAAAAAAGTATTGTACCAGTAGCGTTTGTAGCATTTAATCTGACAATTACAGAGACACAGTGATTTCACAGTCCGTTCACTTAGTGGACGTGTTCAAAAAATGAGTAATATGACCCTGGGGGATTTGGTTTAGTGGGCAGAGAGGGGTTGGGTTGACAGTCTGTATGGATGGTCTTGTAGATCTCTTTCAACAGTAATGTTGCTGTGGTCCTGTGGTTCATATTAAAGACTGAATTTACATAAAACCAACAAGGTCCTGTAAGAAAATATTTATGTAACAATAACATTCAGTGAAATTTGGCCTGATGTTTCTCTACTACATTGCAATCACGTTGTTTCTGAAACCAGAGAAAAAATTCAAAATCATATTTCAAAGAATCATGAAATCACTGAAGCTCAAAAAGACCTCTCAGATCATCAAACCCATCCCATGACCTGACAGCACCACATCAGCCAGACCAGGGCACTAAGTGTCAAGTTCACTCTTTTCTTAAACACCTCAAGGGCTGGGGACTCCACCACCTTCCTGGACAGTCCATTCCAAAGTCTGATCACCCTTTCCATGAGGAACAGCCTCATAACATCCAACTTAACCCTCCCCTGATGCAGCTTTAGTCTTCTATCTGTCTGAAAAATATTTCCACCCCCCCACCCCAAACAGGAAAATTCTTTCTAATATTGCAAGTTGCTTTATGTTGAGCAAACATGCAGTCTTCCTCAATATACTGAGTTTTTGGGACAAGTAAAGGAAAATCCTAAACAGAATGGTTTATGTTGGAAGGAACCTCAGAGCTCACCCAATGCCAACCCCCTGCCATGGGCAGGGACATCTCTCACCAGTCCAGGTTGCCCAGAGCCCCATCCAGCCTGCCCTCAGACACTTCCAGGGACGGATGGAGCAGCCACATCCTCCCTGGGTAGCCTGTTCCAGTGCCTCAACACCCTCACAGGGAAAGATTTCGGCCTCAGATCTCACCCAAATATTTGTTGCAGTTCTGAAGATTCAAGCTACAAACTAATCTTACCCACTCAAGTTCGTTTACTTGTATTTTACTATCAGTTGAAGAGCTGACACAACTGAGAAACTATCAATAACATTATGTCTTAACATAAACACATTTCAAACTGCAATATGGGATAACTTCAGAAATTTCTGTGAAGAATTTTTAGAGTTATAGCAGAGTGACAATGATTAATATCCAATTCTTATTTTCATTAAAATGTTGTATACTGTGTGAAAATCTCCCCTTAAATTCTGGATCAAATCTTCTTGTATCCCAGGTTTATCTAGATCAAGGACTCTGCAGTAAGTGAAACTACCATAATACTCAGTACAATACAATTACAATCTACAGTAAGATTCTTGAAGTTAAATTTAAGCCAAATGTGAGGAAATTCTGAGAAAATATTTTAAGGAAAGGGGAAACCAAAATGTTGACTTTTAAGTCAGCATTGGGCAAGAGACAATAGTTCAACTGATGGGAAGGAGAAAGGGAAACCTGGGGGGGATAACTCTGCACCTCTTAACAGTCTCTGTGTGTTTGGTACAAAATGTTCCATTCACTCTTGAGATTCACTAAGAACAACCAGGAAATTCACCAGGAAAAAACACAAGAACAGGCAACCAAATTTTATTCTTTTATATACCAGAGTAATTTTGACTCTCTGCATTAATAGATCCAAATGACTTAATTCAGAGATAACTAAATGAAGGAGTAATAAGGAAAGTAGAAGGCGAACAGCCTCTCATTAAAAATGGCTCACTTCAACTTCATGAGAGGTAAAGTTTAGATTAGTAGCAAAAGGGATGTTTTCTGTGTTTGAAGGCCAAGTTGTGCTCATGAAGATGTCAATTCCGATACGGTCCCAATATTTACCACTGTACCAAGTAATAAACACCTCAGCTGAAATGACCTAGCACAAAACCAGTTAAGATTGGTGGCAACTGAAGTAGTATATGAAATAAGTCTCAAAACTGGATGTGTTCCTGTGTGACTCGGTCTAGGTGATCCTGCTGTGGCAGGGGGATTGGACTGGATGATCTTTCGAGGTCCCTTAATGATTCTTAATGAATCTATGATTCTGTGATTAGTGGTGATTAAAATAAGATGACACAGCCTTCAGACTCTCAAGAACTTCTGATGATAAAAAAATTGCAGAAAAACTAGTGAATGATTTAGCTAGGGATTTAGTCCCTAATCCAACCCCCTGCCATGGGTAGCAACACCTCTCACCAGACCAAGTTCCCAAGTTCCATTCAGCCTGCCCTTGAACACTTCCAGGGATGATGACAAAGCCACAACTTCTCTGGGCAACCTGTTCCAGTGCCTCATCACCCTCATAGGGAGGGATTTCTGCATCAGATTTCATATCAATCTCCCCTCTTTAAGCTTGAAACCATCCCCCTTGTCCTATCACTAGAATCCCTTATAAAAGGTTATGAAATAAAGGTATTGATGTAGCAGAAGCAAAAAAATCTGGATCTCACTACATCCAGTAGCAGGTGCTGATCTACACACCTATTTATTCCACTTCTGAAAAGCATCCTGAAGCCAGTCTCCACATTCACCGACACCAGTACCATTATCAATGTATTATAACCAAGGTGGATAAAAATACAGTCCTTTCAGTGATGGGAGATAACAGGACCTGCATACATCCAGGCTGGAGGAAAAACTATACTGGTAGATCACCTTGGTTTCTTTTATAAAAAAACCTCCTTATCTGATAACTAAGGTTTTATCATTTGAATTAATAAATAAAAAAAAGATAACATTTGTTTCAGGCAAGAATGGCAAAACAGACAAGAGACCTTCAGACAGGTTCTCTCAATTAGAAAGCAATTTTCAGTTATCCTGACAGTAACTTTCATGGATAACTAAACTGAAAAGGATTGCTGGTGTTAGGAGGAACTGATATAAAAGAAGCTAAGATTCCAGGGTGTGGGGTCAGGTTTGTGCTTGCTTGGATTAAATGGCTGATCTAGAACGACTGTGTCTTCCTGGATGAAACGGGGAATTTTTGCTTGACAAATGCCTGGTTATATGCACGCATAAAGCACTTACCTATGCTCATGCATATATACCTTGGAGCTGCCTTTAAGGTACAAAGAACCTTTCTTCATTCTGCCACTTTAGGATTTAATTGCTCTTTGAACAAAGAAATTTCCAGGTTTACACCTGAGCGAATGAACAAGGCTACTGGCTGATAACTAGCAAATAATTTTAATGAAAACTATCTTTATTTCTTAGATGCAGAAAGAGCACACTTGCACCAATTTTAACATGACCAAATACGTAAATGCTCTATTTTTCACGTGTGGGCTCCTTTTTCTGAGCGCCAAATTCATCTCTTCGTTGACCTTCATTTCTATACATGAAAATAATAGTGGATATTTCAAAAGAGCATCTAATTATCTTGCGGTCAGATATTATTTCATCTACATTTCTAATAAGAAAGTATTTTATTACAGTAAAGTATCACTCAACAACCTTCAAAAACTCAGCTGGTTCCTTTTTTTACCCTGCTCTTACTGACTCCGATTTATTTGCAGTTTTATGCACTCTGCCAGGTTTTATCCTGTGGACAGCAAGAAAATGAGGGCAAAGAATAGAAACCATATTATTGGCCATCGCTTTTTCTTGCTCGCATAGCTCACATACCAAAGTTGATTCTATGAAATGGCAAAGCCAGCCTCATCTTGACCTCAGTTTACAGGCCAGAGCAATACTAAGAGAACCTGCTAAAACGTTGGGGATCAGATAAACCAAGAAAAAGTAAGTGTGACAAAGAACATTTTCTTTCCATCCATTTAATTTAACACAAAACGTTGCTCTATGAATACTTAACACACTTTCTTTGTTGCAATAACTACAAGATAATTTAAATCTCAACACACATAAATGGCTTTTATAACAGTGTGATCTAGATTTCTGCCTTTTCCAGGAATATATTTGACTATATTATCAAGATCCTTTACAACTGGAATTCTCCTCCTTTACATTAGAAATCACCAAAATGAGGTATTAAATAACCTGCATTTGTTCATTGTTACAGGCGGCAAGTGAACCACAAGAACAGCATTTCAGTAACAACGTGAAAAGACAATGAGAGACAACGTGTAATATTTACGTACAATATATTAATTATTTAACTTTTAGAATTACCATTATATATTTATAATCTTAATTATGCACACAAATGCCCTCAATATTAAATGGGGAAATTATATTATCATTATTATTATTATTATTATTAAATATGGCACAACAAAAGCTATCTCGCACTGCCTATTTACAATGGATCGCTAGTGCCCCCTTCTGATATGAAGTAAGAAAAAAATATCTAAGTTTTACACAGTATTTTCTAATACCTTGAGATTTCCTTCAGTTTTTGTGTTATTTTCAATGTAAGAAACCTGTTAAGAAGACGGGTATAAAGTGAATATCCTTGCACTCACATTCCCGAGCACTTTTACTTGGAGAAAAACAATGAAAATCAAAATATAGAGCATATTTTACTGAACTTTCATTATTAAGCTTTTAATTTCAAGTCTGTCTTGCTGTACAACTTGTGGAAATACACTGAATTTAATGCTGTTTGGTTGTTTATTTTTTTAAAAAATTAATAATAACCACTTAGGCAGCTACACGGGGATAACATAAAGCAAAGCCACAACCCAGAATTAATCACGGTAAATGTCATATTGCCAGGTTTCCTACAGAACTGCTGCCAATGAGAATAAAGACATGCTCATTCATTATAACCCCTTCTCTTTGACTTAATATAAAGGGCAAAAGGCAGCATGATAGATTTAAAAGATATTGTCTGCAGCACTGATTGCTCCATATCGATACCTTTTTGTTCCTGCCTTCTTGGTGCTGTTTTCAGAGCAGGGTGGATGCTCATTCCTTGCATTATCTGGTGTAATTGTACTTCTTCATTGGGGGTTACAATTATTCCCTAGTATCTGTCAGACTGAGGACTCCGATAGTAAGGAAATTAAGTCCTGAAAAAGTAAAACAAAATTTTCCTCCTAATTGGAAAAACATTCTGTTTTCTCATGGAAAAAAAAAAATAAATATAAATAAATAACATTTAGGAGATGTAATTTCATTGTTCTCTTTATAATTATGTTGTTGTCATTATGATGATCTGGCACATCCTACTCCTTCGGTTTTGGCTTGGTTTGGGGATTTTTTTATAGTGTATTGATTTTATTAAAGTCCCAAAAGTTACTGTAAAAATACCAGAAATAAATCAGCATCAGGCTTCAGTCAGAGAAAAAGGATCCCACTACTGGGAGCTGCTTCTGCAAAGCTGCAGTCCACAGCACTTGAGATCAACACCAGGAACAAATTACTACTGTAATCGGAAGTGCCAGCTTAAAACAGAATGATTAGATGGATCTTAATAAGCTTGAAAACTAGTATTTATTGAAGTGAAGCATATGTTTGGGCTGTGAAGTGGCCTCTCTCAAATATTTTCATAATAATTCTTTAGAGAAATAATGCTCTTGCTCTAATCTGATGTTTCCCCCTTCTGCATCTGGGTAGTCTGAACATATTCCTTCTCACCATAATCGTTTCACACGCACACAAAAAAATTGAAGAGATTCAGTTTTCTGACAGAGCACATTAGCTACTGCTAACTATTGCACTAAATATATTTGGAACTGTGCTTCGTGTCACAAATTTTAAGAGGCTGATTTCATGAAATATGGCAAAAACAGAAGTTATAGACTTCCATCGACAACTGTAGATAATAATCTTCTTTTTTATGTTAAGGTTTGGTGGGTTTTTTTGTTACCAGAAATCAGAAATGTGTTATATAATTAGCAAAAATCTTGCCTTCTCCAAACAGAAATCTTAGCATCCCTGTATCATAAAGCGTACGAGCTCCCAGTCAAATCTCATTTTACAGGCAAATCAATCATCAGAAACACATTTGTTGTGTATGTGCTCCTCAAAATTAACTTTCTCATGTAGTGGCCACAGCTCCTTTCTTGTAATTGCATCACAATTTCAAAAATCATAAACACCCACACACACACACTCCCCCCCCCTTCCCCACCCTCTCACAAAAATAATCCTTTTAAATAAGAAAATCCAAAATTTATTTTCAAAAACCAGTTGCACTGAGAAACTGCCTCCCCTGCAACTCCTGCATGAGCATTCCCACTTCTAAAGAAACTCGAGTACTTCTGACATTACTTGGTGAACACATTCTGGAGCATGGAGATTTTTACACTTAGCTAAGCACATCGCTTCTATCGTCCCAGAAAGGAGGATGCTGGGTGGGGGAGTCACCATTTGTAGATGTAAAATCTCATAGCAACCAGCAACAGGTGAGCAAGCTGTCTCAGTCTGTCACCTGAGCCTGGTATCTGAATTTCCATAAACCAAGAAACACTACATGGAGTATTTTTAATTGTCTAAGTTTTACAATTAAAAGAGGAAGAGGGAGTGATGAAGACAGGATAGAAACAGTGCACTGTGAGTCTTCCAGTTTTCCACTGTGCCTCAGTGTTGCACCAGGATGTAAATTACGGAAACATAGAGCGTTCAGAGTTGGAAAGGACCCCTGGAGACCCCTCTATTTACCTACCAAACTACTGTACTGGTACAAATTGAGCCAAAATAGAATCATAGAATCATTAGGGATTGAAAGGGACCTTGAAAGATCATCCAGCCCAACCCCACTGCCACAGCAGGATCACCTCTAGATCAAGTCACAAATATTTTCTGAAGTTTCCTATTTGGATAGAATTAAATCAAGAAAACAAATGAATCTGAGGAGGTTGTTCGGAAGCATGAGATTACAGAGAAATAATCCCGATGTTGTATCTGTCTTAAAAAAATGTTAGCATCTATTTGTGCAGGAGCAGGACTGATGCAAACCACTGCTTTATCCTCTTTTTTCTTGGCTGAACCCCATATGCTGCAGCATTGCAATTTTTAAGGCTAATTTAAAAAAAATACTAAAAAAAGACCACGAAACTGTAAATATTTTATGGACAATAAATGGAAATACAGTTGTGGGGAGGGGAAACTCAGATATCTTAGTGCAAGGATCAGTCATAAATATAAACCACATGATAGCTAATTGAATCATGTATTATTTTCATTAAAACAATAGTTTTACATAATCTAAGGTTCTGAACCCAAATTCCAAAGACATCCCTCTCTCTCTAGACAAACTCTAGAAATCTCTTAATAGAACATGATTTTATACTTCTCTCAGAAACTCTCCTTGTTATCTGGTGGTTCAAAATCATCCTCAACAACATCTTTTATCTTAGCCATAGCCATCATTTCAGGTTGCTTGCGTTATATGGCAAGGAAACAAAAAAGTCCAAGCAATAACAACTTAATGCAGAAAATAAAATATAAACAATTTAAAATACTTTGTAATCAACCAAAACAAAGAACTCTTCACAAAAGCATCAACAGTTCTTTGAGATACAAGACAGCAGATGACTTCTTATGTAGGAATCAGGATGAGCTGTGAAAAAACCCTCAACCTACAGCACGGGGTGCATCAAAGTATTGCCTGGTGGGTCACAGGCTGAGAGACCACACCACTCACAACATGTGTGAGAGAGCTCAGTACTCCACATGGAGTACATTTCAGCTTCATTATGAGCAGTTACCTGGCTGGCAGAGAACCCGGGCACCATGAGAAGAGTAGTGTGTGGGACTTGCTGAGTTCCACCCTGGTTTTACCTAGCGATGCCACCATTACTGCCGTGGCTTCCTCATGCTGTCAGGTGAGATTAGGGTCACCTTCACCACATACTTGGAATCTGAGCTCAGCAAGAATGTTTTTATTGAATCCCCTAATAAATATTGTCTTACTGACCATTTCTATAGAAAACACCTAAAAGGTACTGGAAGATATGTCAGTGAACAAAAAAGGCAGGATATGGTAGGAGACAAAGGAAGGAGCTCTCTACTAAAGACTCACAACAAACAACAAGGAGAGGGACCTTCCATCCCATCCCATCCTGCTCCAGAGTCTGGAGGTCCAATCCTACCTCATTCCCTGAACAAATAGTGCCCGCAGCAGCAGCTCATCTGAGGTAACAGGGCTTTGATCCACTATCTTTGATCCAGCTGGAGGACACTGGGCCCACAGCATAAGCTGAAGCCAAGAATTCCCCAGAATTTGTAGGCCAGGGAAGCTTATGCAAATGAGCCCCAGAGCTTCTATTATTCAGCCCTTATTGTGCTGCCCCTTGCAGGGCAATTAGTCCCTGCTTGGTGCCTCCAGGTAGGGCTGGCTGCACATCTACTGCTGACACCAACTGATTTTGCCTAGGAGTCAGAATTTGGGTGTTTCTGCCCATCACCCAACTTCTGGTGACGTTGTTTAGTGGCTCCATCCTCTTCTACCATTTTTGTTCAGTTCCCCCCTACCCCCTTTATTTTTTTAACACCATGACCTCAACATTCTCATGCCTTTGTGGTGCAATGACTGAGAAGAGAATGGAAAAGAATGAAAAGGCTGGGTTAGCAAGCTGGGAAATCAGTAACACGAGGAGAGAGAAGAAGCGACTAATTTGTTAGGGAAAAAAATACCTTTGCCTTGCCTTGAGCAAGATTCAAGCTCAAATTCTTGTAGCTCTCAACCACATGCACTCTGCAAACCTGCCTCCTCCACAGATGATCCCAGATGCCTGGGAGCATCCAAATATGTACTGATGCTTTGAGATTCTTGTGAATTGTAACAGCAGTAGTTCACATTAAAATGATGTTCTGTAGCCTGGTTTTGGTAACTGCAATCCAAGCTGCTCGGGTTGCTTTGCACTCCCAAAGCCTGGGGGTGTAAGCAGGGAGATGCTGCAGCTGAATGTGATCACTTTCAGGCGGAGAACAGGGTCTAGAGGGAAGTCAACACCCCAGATTCCTAGATAGAATTTTTAAAACTGTTGATTACCAGTCTGTTGCCCTGCACACTCTCTTCCACCCTCTTCAGCTTCACGATAGATCATAAGTTTAATGCAGGACAACAAGCTCCATTGTAGAGGCTGAAGCTGGCACAGAATCTGGCAAAAAGGAGCATCACTCCCTACTGCAGTGAAAATAACTACTCCTTTTTATTCCAAATGAACTTCCTCAAAAGCACTTTAGCAACTCTGTTCTTAAAACAAAGGAGAGGAGTGCCTGCAAAGACACTGGGAACTTCGAGTCTATAGCTTGAAGAGCTGTATTGTTTTGCATTTGGAAATGGCAACTGACAGTGGAAACGCGTATGTGCCTGTGTATGTCTGCTGTGTGTGAAGTCTAGAGGGATTATTCCATGTTAATGAGAGCCAAGGAATTCCTCTAGCAGCATCTTGCATAAGTGAGAATCACATAATTTAAAGCTGGCCAGGGGCAGCTTTAACTTACATGCCATTTTCAAAATTGCTTTTTTTTTTTTCATTCTCTTTCTTTTTGAGGAAGGAAAAGCTATAACTACACTCATTTTTTTGTGAGCTCCCTGCCATTTTGCATGTCCACTAACCCTTCTACAAAATGGATTTGCACCTTTCTAGAAAAACCTGTGATTTGAATACCTGTTATTTCCTTAATGGGCAACTACTGATTTTGCAGAATGAAAGCGATAATATTACATGATGCCCCCCTCAAGTCCATTAAATGAAATTCCAGGCTACACAGTCTGTAAATCACAGCAGAATATGCTACTGGCATCCCATATTCTTCCTCTTATCTGACTGCCTTCTTCTTTTCCCTATAAAGCAGTCTGTAAAGGGATATCCTCCATCAGCAGCAATACATGCATTTGTATTAGCATCTCCAACAATGGGGAAACACCACAACTTTCCTAGGTTATCTTCTAAAATCTGAAAACAAAGATATATTTAAATATGTGGACTCTCTGTAGCCACTCAAAGCTATGCCAATTCCTTCCTCTCACCACACAATAAATTGAAAGTTGTAATACTTTAGAGTAATTAAGAATATCTCTCATCTAACAAAGTGATTGCTTAACAATATTCCACCTTTTTCTCCCATACAAGAGCTAGCCCAATTCGCTGCAGAGCTCTGGACAAAGTTCTTGTTAAAGTGAATCTTCTCATCTTTAAAGCTGCTTTAGAAATCTCATTGTAGGGTAGACATGGATATAACACAAGGCTACAAACTTGTCAATAAAAGTTTTGCAGTAAAACTTGTCAATAAAATCTCTACAAGATACCACCAATTACAAGACACAAAAAAACACCCCTCAAGAAAGATCTCTTTTATAACTTTAAATTAATTATTTTTTTAAATAAAAAAAATATTCCTTGTACAATTCTAAATATTTTTAATGACTGGTGCAAATGAATCCACTGCATAGTTTTAGTATCAGAAGGGAAAACGTAATACTAATGACACAGACTGAATAGTCATGACCTTTACATCCCTAACCTTCCTCCATCCCAAACACAGATAGCCTATGCAAATCAGCCAAAGGGAGAGGGTATGGAAAGCTGCCTGAATTACTGTCTCCTTCATTAGGTAATTAATTTGTAGCTGCAATCATCACAGAAATGCAGCCAATTAACCCAAAATAAGGTGCTATGTGTACAGAGACTTCTCTCTTTTATTTGAACATCAGTTCTAAACTCAGAACTTTTCTGACTTTCTAAAAGAACTGAGAAAAGGCAAAACCTATTTCCTACAAAGATTATAATCGAGTGTGAGGTGAGGCTCATTTCAGAATAGTTCCATTAAAGAATGGCTGGAGCTCCTGGTAGCAGAGGCCAGAACAAAATAAATCAACCTCATCCAAGAGAGTATTTTGTTTAAAATGACAAAATCTGTATGGAATGATTCAGAAACAGTGGGGGTTTTTAGCTCCTGTACATTAATTGAAATAGGAAGAAACACCTCTACATTTCATGCTAACTACCATTTCTTTTATTCTCCAAGTAATCTTAGTAGGTGGAGGGAAGGAGAAGCAAACCTTTTAAACATTTCCAGCCTGGTGTGGGGGTGGAAAAAGAAGCTTGTAGGCTCTGATAGTGACTGCCCCTAGAAAACAATAATTAGCTGGAGAAAAGCACAGCAGTTTCAGCTGTCAAAAGGCACGAAATCCCGGTGTCACCGGTTTGATCAGCTCATTGATAGGATATGCAAAGACCTGTTCAGAAACTCAGCAGCGATAGGGATCGGTGTGTTTGTACAGTGTCAGTTCAGGCAGTGGAAAAAAAAAGAGATTTAAAAAAGAAATCCAAACTACAAATAAACAAAAACAACCAAACAAAAAAACAACCCAAAATGATTGTCAAATAATCTGAAAGAGTAAAAATAAACCCCAGAACTTAAACAGAGAGAGTTTTAGTTCTAAGGATGATGTCTTAGCTAAGCTTTGCCACTCATCCTTCTGGATTAATAAACAAAATAGGGGTTAAAAATAATGCCAGAGGAAAAAAAGAAAGGAGAATGAAGTGGGACAAGAATATTTGTGAACCGATCCCAGTTGCCCAATGGACACACAAAAAATTGGTAATTGTGTAAAACAATTTGAGTTCCTTTAAATAAACATTTAAAAGATCTTTATTATTTCACTTATTTATTTATTTTCAGCTTTTCCTGGCAGTCTTATTTGGAACTTCACAAATCAAGAAATTCACAGTTTCTGCCACGGCGAGTTAGTCACCTTTGTTAAAAAAAAATAGCCTGTAGAGAGAGACTTGCGTATTCGCTCAGGTTGAAGGTCAAAACTTCAGGTTCTGTTTGTGTCTTTCTGCAGAACAAGCACGTTTCTCCTAGTCAGCCACTTTTCCACTGGAAGCTGTGCATTTGTTAAAGAAAAAAAAAAAGAATAATAAAAAAAAGAGGGTTGGTTGAAGACTGGAAGCTCTTTGTGCAGGGTTCATCGTTCACTGTATTTTTACAGCATGCTCAGCACGCCGGAGACACAGCCTCCTGGGCTGTGGCTCACCATGCTGGAGCCAGACAAGAGGTAGCTGGAAAATAAAAAAAAGCAGGGTGAGACCAGGGTAAGGAGATGACAGAAAACAACCCTCCTGATGTCCTTCATCACCCCCAAATGCACCAAAAGAGAAGCTGATGCTCAAAACAGTGATTCCCCAGTCTCTCAGAAAGCATCATCATCAATATTCTGACTTTGGGAAATGAAACCCTCCAAGAGCATCCTGCACAAGCAGTGCCTGGCAGCCTGTCATTTCTGCCTTTCAGAGGAAAAAAAACAACCTTATTACAATACTGAAGGAAGGAAAAGGGGGTTTGTAGCTTTTTTTCCAGGGGTGTGAATGATCAGCACCAAATTTAACCACAATTACCCTCCAACTGCAGTGGAATGTCTGGATTTTGAAAAACCATCCATTATAAAACACAACATTGTAAGCCCATGGGCCCAGCTGTGCAGAGATGGCCAAGTTGCTCTGGTTATCTACAGCCAGTGCCTTAGAAACACTTGAAAACATTGTACAGAGCCAAAACTAGACGAACTCTTATCTGAGACTGAGAAGTATTTTCCTTTCAGTTTCCAGCTTAAAGAGAAACTCAGATGCAACCAAGATAAGGAAAAGTTGCTCGAGCAGTATTGTTTTGATTAAAAAATGAAGTTAATTCCTGAAGACTCTCGTTTAGGAGATGAAGGCCTTGTGCATCATTGGGTTAAGTAGTCAAACATCTGGGGACAACACTGGCACAAGCAAAATTTGAAAATCTCGGGGTGTTTTCTAGTGATTTGTTCTGTATCTCCTGGAAAAGCATTGTTTCTATAGTTCTTTTATCACAATTTAGAAGTGTAAAGCTTTAAAGTTGAAATATTAAGCTTTGGAGATGGGGATATAATTCAAAACAAAAACATTGATTGAGAAAGACCTAAATACATTTCAGTTTTAATATGGAAAATCCACACAATCGTGACCTGTCCTCTGCCAGCTGAGCTTTTGCCTCTTTATAAGGAGATTAAAATGTAAGGTTAAAAAGCTGTTTCAAGATACTTCTATAGTCTAAAGGTAAATCTTATTTCAGTGCCTTGTACCTAAACACAGAATCGATGAGCATTTAAATATGGAAGTAAATTTCTCATTCTTTTTTTTTTCCCCCACCCTTAAAATAAATAAATAAATGAATAAAGAATACTATTAATTCTAGTATAGACTATTTTGATTACAGCATTTCATGCCTTCCACCTACAATGAGTTAAGTGAAACAGAAAGGTTATTCTGTTAAATTACAGCATCTCTGGCTAAACGCATGAAATCTTTCCGGTGGAAATCTTAATTATTAGAGAACTCCAGATTGTAATTATTTTTAGCTAATTGGAGAAGAAAATATTTTCAAGCCTTCATTTTCGAGAAGGTGCAGTTGTAATATTCCTACAATGTCTCTTGGTTTTGAAATGTGGCATATTATTCATCCCGGGTCCTTTGATGTGTGTTTTTCCCTCAATCCATGCTCCAACAATTCTGTCATACAGAGAACTGAAAATTAAGTTATTCTCACCAGCAATACTCCCCCACAAAGAATCTATCAAACCATAGATATAAACCTCAGAACAATCCCTGCCAGGTTTCTCATGCAAATGCCGTAGAAAAACTTACAAGAGCACTTTAAGATATTGAGAACCCTTCAATACAACCCAGTATAATAACTTTTACTTGCTAATTTCTATGGGTCAGTTGCAAAGGAATAGACCTGTCAATCTTTTTCAGATGTAGCAGAATTTGTCTGTCTACAAACAGGGATGCTTTGTTGTTGCCATAGAGACTAATCCTCCACTTTCCTTCTGTTGACACAGCTAGTCACACTCTAAACTACCTGATCACACTTTTAATAGGCAGCTGACTCCACCACCATAAAATGCTCAAATCAAGTTCGCAACACTTGACGCATCTACTGTTGCTTTTAAAAATAATAATAATAATAACAACAGGAAAATGGTAATAAAGTGTTGTGTAAGGAGAATTCTACCTCCCCTGTCTCAAAAAGTAGGTTCCATAGAAATAGTGGTTGTCTAACAATTTGCTCAAGTACCAACTCAATTATGTTATTCTAAGTGAATAAATTGTTAGAATAGAGGAAAAATTTACTTTAGACTTGCTTTTTAATTTCTTGGATATGAGT
Source organism: Upupa epops (assembly GCA_013397515.1). Lineage (NCBI taxonomy): Eukaryota > Metazoa > Chordata > Aves > Bucerotiformes > Upupidae > Upupa > Upupa epops. The sequence goes on from VZRI01002908.1 coordinate 442,169, forward strand.
TTCCTTTGAGCATTGATTGATTAGACAAACAAAGTGTTGCAACAATTACCTAGAAAACAATTTCTACTTCTGCTCACAGGATTGGGTGTGTTATATAATTTTCTCATTTTCAAATTTTAAAACCTGACAAGAAAACAAATGTGGAGGCGACTCACGCCCTGCAATAAAGTGATGTTCTGGGAAAGGCGATTTTCGTTTGGGTGGCTTGAAAACATTGTGATGTTTTAATAAATATTCTATACTTGAAGCTGATTCAAAGTCTATTCATACTTTCTTGGTTTGCAAATCAAATAGTCAGAATTGAGTCTTTTTCTTAAAAAAAATAAAGGAAAGAAAAGAAAGAAAAAAGGTTCAACTACTTTGTCCTTTGTCCAGGTTAGAATAATTTTACAAGCTTCTTTCTTTTATTATTCATAGCCTAAATAAAAGGTGAAAGGGACAAAATGGCAGGACATTAATATGTTAAATGAACTTTCTGCTTCTAAAATGACAGAAAGTCTTAATTAAATTTTTTGCAATGGTATTAGCTTGATGTTTATTTTATATAATTTTATTTGGGGTTTTTTTGCACATTGGCATTAAAATGCCTCTACTTCCATTCTTCAAACTGCCTTTAGCTGCCTTCAATGTTAAATTGCTAATTCTCTTCCCACTTCCTCCTAATACAAAATGAACATTCTAAAGGTAATTTTCCAAAGCTATTTTGCCCTCCTTTAACATATATTATAAAAAGTTTGTTGTGACTCCTTCAATTAACAAGAAAAATTGATGTGTATCATTAATTACGTCAGTAGAAATCATAAATCATCATTGAGTGCTGCAATTAATTATTTTAAAGTCATGTGAAGACAAATGACAGGCACAAGATAAATCCACAGACCCTTCAGATCAGAGTGAAATGGGAGAAGAAGAATGGAGAAGAAGAAAAGATGCAACAAAATTGGCAACAGTTTATGAATTAAAACACATGAATCATTTCCTTCTGCTTTAACACTGATAATAAAGAGATTAGAGCAAAACTGAAACACTAGTAGAACTAAGTGGTGTTTCCATTCCAACCCTGAATTTTCAATGCTCGCTTATTTTCATTTACACTTTTTAGAAATAGACTAAGAAAAACATTTTCTTTCTAGGTTAACCTTTCTCCTTTCTATTTGTTTTGGAGAAGAGTAGCTAAAATGCCAAAAGGATCTAACATCCTTATTTTAATGCCTTTTACCATCTTTCCTGCTCTAATGTCAGTGAAACAAATATGGGGTTTTAACTAAATTTTTCTGTGGTGGAAAAAGCACTGGTGTGAATTAAAAGCAATAGTTTTATGTATATATACATATATATATGTATGTATATAAAACCATTGTCCTATGTTGTAAATATATTGCCACATATATGAATATATATATATGACATATCTGAGTGAGAGGAACTACTAATTTAATTCCATCCATCCTTTAACACTAAGAAAGGTGCCTCAGAACATGCAGGGACATGTAAAGGAGTTATATTAGTACTACATTTCCTAAAACATAGCCTTTTCCAGAAAAATGCCAAATATACAACCTCACAAAGCTCATTGTGGTTACCAGAAGTTGGGTATTTGCTCCATATTTCTACCTGTACGAACGTGCTCAAGTACAGGCTAATAATGTCTTTGAAAATTTTAGAGGAAGATTTGTGTCTTGGTGAAAAACACTGAACTTGGAATTGATCTTAGAGGATAAGAAATATCTGGAAATAAAACATGAGGATTTAAAATCTGTATCAAACTTCTCCATATGCACATTTTTAAATCAAAGTAAATACACCGATTCTGTACGTACCTATACATATCTACATGTCACTCATGCAGCTCCAGCTCCGCTTCTCAGCTGCAGTCTGGGCACTTAGGTAAAAGTACAAATACCCACAGCAACAGAAAGTTTTCGACTTCAAAATTTACACACAGTTTTTCCAGTTAATTAAGCAGAGACTTTGTATATTAGTCCTCAAATCACTTACAAAATACCGAGGCTTTCAGATGCATTGAAAGGCACCTAACCTTCTCCCACATCTTCTCCCTCCACAGGGTATAAAAAGGGAACACCAGGGTGAACACAACAGCATCCTCATTGAATCACCAGCTCTGAACCAAGGAATAGTGCTAACAGGGCACAAGCAATGGTACTTTGCAGAGAGGATCAGAATTTATCGGGCCTTTCAGCATGGTAGTTTAAGGGCTTGTGAGCTTTGAGTTTGTAGAATTCAGTGACTGATGTCACTCAACATTGGGCAAGATGGTAATCTGGAGGTACCTTCCAACCTTACGATTTTATGGTTCTATTGATTTATGACAGCAAAGAAGCAACACCTGTTTCAAAGAATTTAACAGGATGCCATGGGAAAGATCTACAAAGACGGAGAGATCTGGGATATTAAGTCTTCCTCATGTCACAAGCACATCAATTTTGCAGTAGTTTAGCTTTAGGTAGAGTATCTCCTTACACAAAATCATTGCAATTATCACCATCCATCTATCACTTGAACAATCATGGACAGTGCTTTTAAATCCTTTATTCATTCTATTTATTCAGTTGTGCAAAATCATGTTTAAAACGTCAGTAGCCACTTAGGTATTCTTCAGAAATACGCTTCTACTTCAGCTACCAGTAACAGGTTTAGGCAGGAGACAAGAAAGTGGACTGTTGTCAACCAGCCCTTTATGAAAACAACATGTTCTTCTTGATTCCTACTCTACTGAGTGCACTCTGTATTTATTCTGGTCAGTACCTACAATGCTATCATGTTTTTTGGACAGAATTCATCAAGAAAATACCACTTTCTCAACTTATCATCATGCACAGAGGCAGAAAAACGGTACCTATGGATGAAGGTGAAGACACAACATCTAGTTGTTACTTTTCCCCAAGACCCTATGTCTTCATAACCTTTCCCCTGACCTGTTTTCTTCTTCTTTTGAGAAGTCATCCAGCTATGACACCCATGTGCTAGCAAGAACACGCTCAACTAAATCATAAACAGGCCCTACAGGATCACTCATCAGAGTGCCTTGGGAATTCTGGGTAGGGAAAGGGAGACAGGAGGGGGAAAAAGTGCATGAAGGGTTCTTTCGCTGTTGTTCTTTTGGTTCTTCTTACTTTCAAAAGGTAAGAGATTTTGCTCACAAAAAGATTACAGAGCTATACCCTGCTGCTTATAAATCTTAAGATGTATTTTGTCTATTCTTCCAAAGAGCCCGCTTTTGTCACTCTTACTCCTCCTGAGCAATATTTTATATCGGTATTCGAGCAATATTTTCTCTGTGTTAATAAATGGTAGAACTGAATAGGTTTCTTTTTATTAACTGCCTTTAGAAGTCTGCTCCTCTAAAATGTACCTTTAAATGTAGAATTATTCAGCTTTTGTCACAATCCTCTCCCCTTCAAAAATAAATCAAAATGGCTGATATATAAAAGTTCAAGATAGGTGGGATTTCAAAGGCTAATCCCTGAGAAAAATAAAGCAGAATATCAAGAAACCGGTTACTCAATTCTACCAGTCCTTGGGCTGGGAAAAGTAATACAAAGGAAATGTGTGATGGTGAATTCTGGAAAGTTACTTAAATGCTTTTCAAACATACTTTAGACCTGGCTATGAATATGCTATGAATCCATTGTTCAAGAAATATATTCTTTCTGACAAAATAAGTGAAATCTCTCTTGATTGACAGCTATGATAAGAACAACTCCTTGGCATCTGCGGGACCAGGATTTTTTCCATAGAGATCTACCCTGCTTCTTATTTGCCATTAGTTCAAGAAACAATAGACCTTACAGCTAGCTGCTTTGGCATGGGATGGGGTGGTCTTTGCTCCAGACGGCAGGAATCCTCTTTGGGTGTGAAGAAGCCACTCACCTACCTTACACTCTCACAGGTGATAATGAAGTACTTTTGTCTGTCCATAACCCACCCAGATTGCTGTCTCTCCATAGTCAAATCTGCTCACATAATTTAGCTGTATCATCATGAGTGTTAATTGATGACTTTTCATTCATGCACTAAAATGTGTTTTTCCCTATTACACAGGAAAGAGTGAGGCAGAAGGTTTAAGATATTAGAGGGGACATGATAATTAGAGAAGGATAATATTGACAAGTTCAATAAATGCTTCAGATGTAAGAGATGTTCCTTCACTCTGTAAAATATTTCATGATTAAAAACAGACTACAATATCACCTCAAATTATTAAAACTATGCAAGAAAACCACTAATTGAATTACAGAATTACAGAATCATTTGGATGAGATCTTTGAGATCATGGAGTACAAGCCTTGACCTAGTGCTGCCAAGTTCACCAGCAGCACCTGTCCCTCATACTCTTCAACCCATCCAGGGACTGGGAGTCCACCCCTGCCCTGGGCAGCCTGGGCCAGGCCTGGACAACTTTATCAGGGAAGAGATATTTCCTCAGGGCCAACCTTAACCTCCTGTGGCACATCTTGTGGTCATGTCCGCTCATCCTGTTAGCTATTCCTTGGTGTATATCACATCTGCAGCACACCTGGCCTTATAGGGTGAACATTTTTAGAAGTGTGTCCTTTCTGCCAAAAATATCGGGACATCTGATCCACAGCAGTGTCTGGCCAATAGTGATTAACAGGTGGTCCGCAGCATGTGGGAAGGTAGATGAATTCGTGGAGATTTCTGCATAGGAACTACTCCCCGTCTTTGCACCCACTGATTGGAGTTGGCTGATAGTCTCAAAGACTTAATATAATCACAGTTTCACAAAATTATTGAGACTGGAAAAGCCCTCTGAGCTTATTCAGCCCAGCCCAGGACCCATCACCACTCGGCCAGACCAGCATACTAAGTGCCACATCCAATCTTTGCTTAAACATCTCCAGGAATGGGGACTCCACCACTGCCCTGGGCAGTCTATCCCAGGATCTGCTACACTTCCCATGAGGAAGGGGCTTCCTAACATCCAACCTCACCCTTCCTTGGCAGCTCCAGGCCCTGCCTGCTCATCTTATCACTGGTTGCCTGGGAGAAGAGCCCATCCCCCACTTGACTATGACCTCCCTTCACAAAGTTTTAGAGAGGGAGACAGTCCCTCATGAGTCTCCTCTTCTCCAGGGTAAATAACCTGAGATCACTCAGACTCTCTGAATAAGACTTTTCCTCTACTGCCTTTACCAGTCTCATTCCCCTATGACTAAACAGCATTCCCAAGCAACTGTTTAGCATCTGAGGAAACACCACACTCATCGCCCCTCCAACTGTCAAAAGCAACGTTTGTGTGGTTTTATTTTCCATTCAAAATCACTGAGTCACAAATTTTTACTCTTTTCACGTCTGGAGAACTAATAAATTCTTTTTGCAGCAACATGTGGAGATTTCTATTAATTTAGGTATAAAAAGTTGAGCTCTGATTGGCACAAAGACAATCTTTAGCTGCATTTCTCCCATTTGTAGTATAGTTACAGATTATTTTATCTGCCCTTATTACTTGTTACTTCGCAGAAATATGCATGTATGTACAAACATTAACAGCTTTAGAGCAGAGAAGCAAGGATTAAAGGGGCTTTATCCTTTTATCCTTTCCATCATTGCCAGCCAGCATGGTATGTGCTCCTGTATTACATGAAAATGAACATCCCCTGCCTCATCCCCATTTGAATTATACAGTCATAGAATCATTAGGGTTTGGAAGGGACCTCAAAAGATCATCCAGTCCAATCCTGCTGCCACAGCAGGATCACCTGGACTAAGTTGCACAGGAACAGATCCAGGCAGGTCTGGAACATCTCCAGAGAAGGAGACCACAACCCCCCTGGACAGCCTGTTCCAAGCCTCTGTTACCCTCACTGGGAAGAAGTTCCTTCTGATATTGATATGGAAACTCCTGTGTTCCAGAATGCACCCATTTCCCCTTGTCCTGTCAACAGATGATCTTGAGAAGAGCCTGGCTCCATCCTCCTGACACCCAACCCTCACAGATTTATAGATATGATGTCACCCTTCAGCCTCCTCTTCTCCAAGCTCAAGAGACCCAGCTCCCTCAGCCTTTTCTCAGAAGGGAGCTGTTCTACTTCCTTCATCATCTTTGTTGCTCTATGCTGGACAGTGTCCAGCAGCTCTGTGTCCTTCTTGAACTGAGGGGCTGAGAACTGGACATAACACTCCAGATGCAGTCTCACTAGTGTAGAGGGGGAGAAGAACCTCCCTTGATCTGCTAACCAACCCCCCTTCTGATCTCCCACCCCGGATGCTGTTGGCCCTCTTGGCCACAAGAGCACATTGCTGGCTCATAGCCATCCTGTTGTCTACTAAGACCCCCAGATTCCTTTCTCTTACACTGCTAGTGTTCTCCTCATTATGTGCACCTAGAGATATATTAAATAAACACCCAATATTAAATAAACTCCTGTTCACGGCTGTGAAAGAATAAGCTATTCTTCTAAGTATGGATGGCAGCACATCATACAGTAACATGTGTAGTCCTTGCTGCGAAGCTGAGGATCACTTCAGAGGAGGAATAGCCTTGACACACAAGCTTAATAAACAGCAGGTCAAGAAAGGTATGAGAACAATGTCCACGCTGTGAAGCTCCCTTTGGGTATATAAAGAACAGTATTATACAGGCTGGAGAGAAGTCACTTTGAGGTAGAGAGTTTAGCTTTTATTAGCTGAGGGCCACCAAATCGTTTTGAGTGTATCTTTCACTTTTTTTTTTTTAAGCTCTGGAGTAAAAGGTAAAATGGCCTTAGTGGAAGAAATAAATCAGACCCAGGACTTTTTAAAATGTGATTTGGGTGAAGAAGAAAACAACAACAAAAAAGATGAATACCCAACACAATGAGAAATGTTTGTGCTGCTATTCCACAAAACAGCTCAGGTCCTTCCTGCTGGTGGGATGAAAGAGTTGAAGTTTCTTCCCAGGCACAGGTCTCCCTTTTAGTTTTTGGATATAAATCTCCATGGCAGGATGTCTGCCACTCAGCACAATGAACTTGCGTTGCAGAAATTCCTTGTGAAGCCTGAAAGTAGCTGCTCCAGCAGTGTCAACAGGTCCAGTCTTCCGTGAATTACACTCCTTTCCACTTCCAACCTTTCCTGTGTTTCCACAATAAGTTAAAAATACTTATCATTGTTAAAGTTTATCATTATTACAGTAAAATAATACTGATAATAAATAAATAATATTAAGAAAATTAAAATGCAGATTATATTGATTATACATATATTAATATATTTTATATATTACATATCTATAGATAAACAATATGTAATTAATAGCCATAACCATCATCCTGTTAATTTAGAACATCTTTGCTGTTGTCATGATTATTACTACTAATTATTAATATTATTAGGTTCAATGTCTCTCTTTTCTGGACAATAAGCTGCCATTTCTGTACGAGTTAAATCAGAATAAGGATTTTTCCATTTTACTGATTATCTACTCTTTCAGCTGGGGGGAGAGGAATTATGCTAGTGAAAATATTGTTATTTAGATGATCCTGTGGAACCATTTTCTTCAGTCTCTTGATATGATTTTAAAAAATTATTAATAATATGTATGGAGCCTTGCCTATTTAAAGCATTCTCCACAAACTGAATGCTGACACCCAGCCAAAAAACTGCATGGGTTGTGCTCAGAACAGCTCGGAATCTGCAGGCAGAACATAAACCCATCAAGACCCTGGTGATGAAAACAATTGTGAAAAGTGATGCAATACTGCTGCCTTTCAATATTACAAACTCTTTTGAACTGGAGAAAAAGCCACAATGCTAGACTTGATTATGTGGACCATTTATTTTGTGTGTGTGTGTGTATGTGTGTGCCTGGTGAGCTTTCCCAAGAGCATTGCACATTGTATAAAGCCTGCTTTTAAAAAATACAATTATTTATGGGGCTAAACTCAAAACTCTCCTGGTTTGTTTTTTTTTATTTTTTTGAATAAAAAAGGGAATTAAAGTCAGGCAAGCGCTTGGAGCGCAGTTTCAGGCAGGAATGGTCATCTGCTTGTAGACAGACAGTGATGCTGGTGCAGCTGCTGCTATTCATTATACTGTATTTCACGTTTTCTTCACTGTCAACCCTTTATGCATTGAATCAACAGCACTAGGGAAGGACTTATTCACTGCATGAGCATGTTTGTGAGCTACTCTCTGCTTACAGCCCTGCACGTGAGAGCAGAATCTGCCCTCATATGAAGCATGGGAGAATTTACTGAAAGAATCCTTCTATTTATCCTTCTGATTCTCTTTCTTCCAACCGATGAAGCAACAGCTTTCCTCCATAGCATCGGTAAAGAGTTAATTCCCAAGATTCCTACTCTGATACTTACAAGTTCCTGGGAACTCACATTGCTGCCAAGAGCAAAAACCATTTAGTAAAGCTCTAAGAGCTTTTGTAAATAGGATGCCATCCAGCAGATTAATCAGACTTTCAAAGCAAATAGCTGAGGGGTTTGGTAAACAAGAGTTGTAGTAAAGCAAAGTGTCAAAGTACATATATAGATACAAGTGTTAATGTAAATATCTATTAAAAAATGGTTGCATTGCAGCCAGGAAACAATTCATGCCTGGGACAACTGCATTATTCGTCACAGCACCGTGACCTCTCACCCCGTGTGATAAAGTACACAGGTCAGAATTGACAATACATACTCATGGCTGATCATGGCTGCCAGTTATTGATCCGAGGACGGGGGAAAAAAAGAAAACTTTGCAGGAAAAACATTGCTCTGAATTACAAACACGCATTCTCCTGAGACTCAGCAACTCTCTGGGTTTCTCCCACTGGAGCTGGAAAGCAAGAAGTGAGTTCAGCCAGTATTTAATATCAAGTGAATGTGGTGTTTAATCAATACTATTCTGCTTTTGTTCCACGATGTGGAAAGCAGTGTCTATTCATTCAGTAAAGGTTAATGCCAAGGGTCAAGTGATTTCACACTCTCTGTAGGATCCACAACATTTCAGTAGTTCAGATGCCTTGGACAATGATGACTCAGTTGGACTGATTTATTGCCACTCTAAGGCCCTGCTTAATACTAAAGTGCTATCTTATGATAATACCTCAGAAAATAGCACTGATAAAAGAGGAGGCAATAATTACCTACATTTTGAAGTAATGTCTTCATTTCTAACATCCTATAAAGATGTAAGGTCCATTTAAAATGATCTGCTCCTTGTATTAGCAAGTCAGTTAAATCAGATATTATCAGTGTTCTCTGGTTTATGAAATGCTATCTATGAAAAAGAAATCTGGCGGGTGTATTAAGAAAAATGCAAATTACAAGTGAGTGTAATACAGTACATCATTTAACATACATTTTAAAGAATAACTTATTTCCTTGTCTACTTGCCCAAATAAAGAAATACTGTTCCTAGATGAATTAACAAGACACACACAAAAAAAGGGAGAAGACTGTCAGACAACGTAGAATAAAAACAACAATCACAGACACCCTGTGTTCTAATCAGACTTTAATATGTGAGACCACACAGCCAACAGTATTTACAATGGCTTCTTGCTTGTTTTTTTTTTCTTCTTTAAAATTGCTAACTTAAGGGTGGTTATGCAAAAAGGGGAAGGCTATATACTCCCCTTCAATGTGATACACTGAAAATGACATTAGGTGAGGTCATTGTCTAAACCAGAATGCATTTGACTTTGTCAGGGGTTCTAATTTTGAACATGTTAGGATCCCTGATTATTATTCAGCAATGTCTTATTCAAGATGTGTTTTATATAATGAAAGAAGTTCAGATGTCACCAGGAAAATAGTGTGAGAAGAATTAATTGGAAGGCTTATCAGAGAAAAGTAATTTAGAATCCAGCTCTACCTAATATATCATTGAATGATGAATATACCAATCAATTAGCGAAATAAAATAAATTCTGCAAATTTGACTGAAGACATCCTATTATTATAAGTGGGAGGATATTTGGAACAGTTAATTACTCCTTATTTTAGGTTCTAAGTATGCAAAAATCCTTTATGTGAATTTTCAGCATCCTTCTCTCTCCCCAATTACAGATATTTAGAAATTTCTTCTGACTCGTTTTAAATGACGATGTCATATTTTCTATAACACCACTGCAGACACAGAAGAAAGGCTTATTAGTGTGAATTAAAGGGAAAAATCCTGCATTCTTACATTTGCAAGATAGCTTGTTGTTTTACAAATAAGTCTATTCAGTGCAGGGAAAATTCAAAATGTGCCCCATTGTACTTACTGAGAGATGGACTACTGATTAGGAAAGAAATCTACGTTGTAAGGCAACCAGTTAACTATCTTTGAGGTAATAAACTGTCACTGATACTGTGAAACGTTTAGTGAGTGAATTTGACTTTCCACTCTGACTGTTCTGTGAATAGGAGGCATCAAAAATATCAGTAAAGGCTATGAACAATGGGGAAACAATATTGTTGTAGACCAAACCAAAAAATGTCCAGACTCTGCCTAATGGTATAGATTTCCAGAGCTATCACAGTATCACAGTAATGATGAGGCTGGAAAAGACCTTAAAGATCATCCAGTCCAACCTAAAACCAACCAAGTAAACCTAAACATCTGACATCTAGATCATGCCGCTCAGCATTTCAAGTTTCCATAGAACACACTAGAAGCATCTGACATCTGTTGATTTCTTCCTCTCCCAACAAGGTTTCAAAGGCAGTCTGAAATGTAAAATCCCATCAAATTTGTGGTTAAAACCTCATGCAGAAATGTAGTCATGAAAAACAAACATATACCAGAGGTACCCAACACCAGCTCCCAAGATGTCTGGAACAGAGAACAGAAAGTTTGTGTAGTTGTTACTGTTGGAAATCTAAAAAGTAAAATTCTTTGTATGAGGAAGGAATCTTTGTCTTTTAACTAGGACAAGATGCTTTGTTTAATTTGTTTAAAAACAGAACACCTTGGACGATCTCAGTTTACAGTAACAAAGACTTGCTCACACTGAAGCAGACCATTGCATCATTAAGTTCTGCCTGCAGCCCCAGCCAGAGCTCAATATATGAGACAGCAGGAATATCCAAGAAGAAGGATGTATTTGTTCTGACCCCATGGGTGTGAGTATCTGCCTTGAAGAAGCAACTTTATTTACCCTGGTTCTTCTATGCACAAATCAGTATCACAGACTATTTGCTGGTAGACCTTCACAAACTTTTTATAGAGGAGTGTAGAAAACACAGTCTGTCTTAACACTAATTAATTTTCTCATTACTACATACAGGCACAAATAAACATGTGATTTTTCCCCCAAACAGGAATAGCTACACATCATCAGTTTTCCAAGATCACGGTAATGAACCGGACTATTTGCAGCAATTATTGGAATATTACAAAATCAGGCCAAAAGCTGGTCCTAGGCAGTTTTTTTGTATGATCTAACGATATAAAAATGTCTGCTTTAATCTAACAGTTGGACTGCATATTACTTCTTTCTGCTTTGCACGCTGCAGTGGAATTGTAGTACAGAGGGTGCTTTAGAAATGAAGTACTGAAAAGGAATAACTTGTGGAGAGAGAGAAGAGAATGGCTATTGAGATCAACATCACTGTAATACCTAATAGGATACCAAGAGTAAAGAAAAAAAGAGAAGAAAAAATAGAAAAGAAAAAAAAAAGAAAAGGACATGCCTAAAATTAGGCTTCTGAATCCATACTTAGGCAATTAAATAAAAGGCCTAATTATGAAGACAGCTAAGCAGCCAGGAGCTCCTATTATAGTGGGTGTCATCCTATTGCAGTGAGGGCAGTGAACTAGCTGGCTCCTGAAAAATGTGGCTGAGTATCCAGGCTAATTATGCAAAATACTTGCTTTGTGACAGAGTGCAACATCAGTGAGATTTATACAGGCAGATTTAGCTGCCTTTTATATACTGAGTGGTACAGACTACATTTGGATCTCGGTTCATGTACAAGTTATGTGTGATATGAATGAACATGTGAATCAATCATGAATAAAGTGATTATTACAACTCTGTTACTTGGTTCTGAATTATGCTCTCGTCTGCTGTTTTGTTCCATTTTTATCACTTATTTTTTTGTTTAATCTTCAGTTGCGTGTGGCTTTGGGGTTTGGCAGGCTTGCAAGTTGACTTTTAACTGCCTGGTGTTATTAGAATACAAAAGAAAAAAATATATTGCAAATAAAACATCTTCCAAGTATTGAAAATGAATAATAATAAAAAAAAGTGTTTAAGGATTTAATTGTTGGAAAGCATTTATCTCATAGTTCTAGGCCACCTGCCAAAGATGGTCAAAATAATGAAAAGAAGATTCTTGGTGAGTGTTATGAAAAATTATACTTTGCCTGAGATAATTCAGTTTGAGATAAATCACTTTTAACATGGAAATTTACCTAGTGGTACCAAATACTTGCATAATTTTTAAAAAAATACCCATGGTAGTCTTCCAACAGCTCACTGATGGCAAAAGGACTCTGCTGGAGCTGAACGTTCTTATGGGATTTGACTTCCTACAGAACTGACACCCTGCTTTAAATTTAAACAAATTAAACAGGAAATTTAAACAAAGATATCCTTTTTGACATGAGGTTATCACCAAAACCTGAGAGTCAGTGTCTCCTTCAGGAACTGCTGTTCCTGTGTAATGGATTTCATGCACTCAGAGCAACCTGTTGAGAACACATATATACGTGCATTTCAAATGCCTCAAAAATTTCAGTGCAAAGTCTCCAGCTGTTAGGGGTTGGCTTCCACTGACCTAGAAGATTAAACAGCTACTGCCAGCATGCTGTACAAGTCTGGCATCCTAACTGAACCCACAGAGTGACTTTGGAAAGACAAGACACTTTGTGCTCCCAGCTGCACAAGGGAAGGGTAAATGAGGCTCTTCATATAGCCATGAGTTGCAACAGATGTCATACCAACCCAAGTAAATAAATGAGCTTTCAGAAACTACCCAGGTGAGAACATGCTTCAGTCACCTCAGTCAGAAGAATTAAACCCAAAGCAGCTCACCAAACCTAACACAACTCCAGGAGAGCGACAGATAATGGATGTTCATTCCCTTCTCGCTTTTTATTCTCCGTAATTTCCTCAAGCAGTTTTTTTTCTCCTCAAAGAGCTGGTTTCCACGAGGGAGACTCTAAGAGAAAAGTATTTCCCTTTACTCTAAATTCTAATGAAAAATTCCATCCTTCCTCAAAACACTCATGCTACTTGTAAAATGCATTTATTCTCTTCTCTATCCAAGATGTCCCTAAACCAGGAAATTAAATCCATCATTATGGACCCATAAGCCCTGCCTTTGCTCACAGTTATAATACGATGTCTCTCCAGTAAATACCAAGGAAGATATAATCATAGACTCGTGGAGTCTTTAAGGTTGGAAAAGAGCTTCAAGATCGTCAAGTCCAATTGTCAACACAACCCCACCCTGCCCACTAAACCCTGTCATTTCCAGGGACAGTAACTCCACCCCCATCCTGGGCAGCCTGTTCCAAACCCCTGACCACTCTGTCAGGGAAGAATTTTTTTCCTGATGTCCAAACTAAACCTCCCCTGCTACAGCTTAAGATCATTTCCTCTTGTTCTATCACTAGCAATTTTGGAGAACGACCCCCACCTCTCTACAACTCTACTTTCAGGTAGTTGTAAAGGGCAGTAAGGTCTCTCCTCCAGGCTAAACAACCCCAGTTCTCTCAGCTGCTCCTCATCAGACCTGTCCTCCATCAGGCCCTTCACCAGCTGTCTTGCTGTTTGTTGGACACATTCTGCATCTCCAGGCCGCTCAGCTCTTGCTCATCTCCCTGTCTGCCCTCCATTCCACTAGACCTGGCAACGAATCCTTCTGCTGGATGTCCTCGCTCAATCCTACATCATGATACCCACCTGAGATGATAGTGTGCATTCTGAATCCTGACCCCCAGTATTTTCTACATCTTTGCTGATTTTCCACACCTGTGAAGCAGACGGGGATGAATATGTCAAAGGCAGCTGTATTACTGTGCAGCATTAGTCTGTTTTTAATCTCTTCGCTTCAGTTGCTGAACTGAAATGTTATATAAATATGTCATTCTTTATGACAAAAGCCAAATAAATGCTAATACTATCATTAAAAAGAAACTTGTGTCTGGGGTGTAATGGGGAGATCAAGTGACAGAGGCAGTAGCTTTTGCTCTAGGAAAGAGAATGTTCTTCATCTTAAAAAAGTGATGGCACTGCCGCGCATCACTTGGGTTATGCTGATCTGGGTGATACATAGCACAGACACTCCACACCAACTCTGCAAGTGCCATCATTAGGTACTAAAACACTCAGCTGTGATCCCCAGGATAGAATTCACTGGCTAGCTGCTGTGATAGACTTCAACTCACTGTTGGAGATGAGACTTAACTAGCCACGTGCTGCAAAGAAGCCTCAAATTTACCCTCAGAGAGAAGTGTTGTGGAAGCACACAACCCCTGTGGTACGAAGCACATCATTTTCCAGGAAATACCTGTAATATTCACACCTTTCCTACAAAAACGACCTCACCACTTCATCTCTTGAGTATGACTATCACTTAAACAGGGTGACAAGAGGAACCAGAACTCTTTTTGAGTCAGTCAAAGACAGTATGGTTTATCTAGCTTGGGTAAAGAAGCCTTTAATCTTTACATGCACATTATTTGTTCTGCCTTTGCTTAGTGCCCACCTCAGTGAGACCCTCATCCAGAACTGGAGCAAACAGACACTATAAAAATACAGAATGCTCTCACTTCCTTTCATGACTGATGACTTCTCATCTTCTCAGGCATCTTAATACTGCGCTTACACGTAATGCTGACTGAAGATCAAAAGAGCATGTAGACAGCATCTCTCCACAACCTCTCATCCCTCTCCACACAGCTGTTCACATCACATTTGAGGTCAGCTCAGTCAAAGCTACCTCAGCTTTGTGAAATTTTTTGACAATACTGTAGCTTTTGGATGCCAGTGCAAACAAGCTGCCATCACATCCCTGGGATTAGGAAAGAATTTAAACTTCAGTCAACTTGGCCTTGTTTGTTTGCCTTAGCTAAGATGAGGAGTTGTCAAACTACACAATTTCCATAGCTGTCAAGGATGTTTTTGAACATGCAAATCTGCAGTACATTTTATCACAAACATTGCAAAAAGCCTTAAAACCAGGACATATGAAATATGTATACTTTCTTTTTGTTAAAAAAGATGAAGTCTCTAGCTCAGCATATAGACCTTCACCCTGTACATCAGTGTAGAGCTGTCTTGTTGGGTTTGTAGCCAAATGGAAACAATAGAACATCAACAGCACTGTCATCTCTTTCACTTTATCTCTTCTGAGCCTTTTATTATACACAGGCAGGAAGGATGTTATTGTGATTCAGTCTTCATTCTGCTTGGAAGCCCTCAGGAATTCTGAGGAGGTGACCTAATACGACACACCAGGCTTCACTGATCTTATCAAACAGGTACTCAGGAGAGACTGGTGTACAAAGAAGCAGATTGCACAGACTGCTGAGAGGATGAGGAGGGGTTTGGGAGACATGCATCAGTTCTTAGGTAATTCAGTCCCTCCCTTCCTCTCTGGGTGACCACACTGCCAACCAAAATCCAGACATCATAGAAGAATCGAATCCTACAATGGTTTAGGCTGGAAGGGACTTCAACAATCATTGTAGCATCAGGGGAGGTTTAGATTGGATCTTAGGAAGAAGTACTTCACTGAGAGAGTAGCTGGGCACTGGACAGTCTTCCCATAGAAGTGATGTTTCAAAAAAACCTTTCCACCCCTGGAGGTGTTTAAAAAACAAGTGGAGAAAGCACTTAAGGCCATGGTCTAGGGGTTACAGAGAAGTTGGGATGAGGGCTGGACTTGATGATCCAGGAGGTCCTTTCCAGCCATGAGTATTCTACTAGTCTATGATTTGATGATTCTATCTAGTGCCAGCCTACCTGTGATGGGCAGCAACACGTCTCACCAGGCTGCTCAGAGCCCTATCCAGCCTGGGCTTGAACAACTGGCCTCAGCATCCTCACAGGGAGGAATTTCCTCACAAGTTCTCATAAAAGTCTACCGTCTCTGAGCTTGATCTCATCACCCTTGTCTATCACTAGAGTTCCTCATAAAAAGTCCCTCTCCAGTTTTCCTATAGCTCCTTCAGGTACTGGAAGACTACTGTAAGGTCATAGCAGTCATCATTTGAAGATGGTTTCTGCAGCATGTTAAAAGACTGTGAAAGCTGTCACTCCTACCACTTCATGAATCCTAAACCTCTGGTTTACTATTTCTTTGCAACAATTGCCATCACAATTTAAAATAAATTATTTTTTTCCCAAAAAACACATTCAACACTGATGAACCTAAAATTACTTCTTTCATCTCTTCTCCCAAGTAGCAAGTGACAGGATGGGACTAAATGGCCTCAAGCTGTACCTAGACTAGGCATTAAGGATGGCTTTACTGAGAAAGAGGTTAGAAGTTGGAACAGGCTTCCCAGGGCAGTGGTATAGTCGCTGTGCCCTGAAGGGTTGAAAAAACGGACACATGACCCTGGGGAACAGGGTTTAGCAGGCAGGGAATGGTTGGGTTGACAATTGGACTTGATCCTGAGGGTGTTTTCCAACCTTAATGATTTGATGGTTCTATGAAATGTGTGTGTGTGTCCAATTAAGTTTTGGGTTTTGTACATAAAATTGTGAAAACATTCAAAATTCAAACCCATTCCATTTACTTTAGGCTCACAGTCATCTTCTCTGGTTCTTTCCCTGCTCTCCTCCCTCTCCATAAATGTCTGACTGTTGACACATGTAGGATCAGTCTTGGTGGTGATGCATCAGCCTGAAGATCTGCTGCTGAACTCATTATTTTTTCACTAGCATTTAAAACCACGTAAACTGGGTCTTGCACACATGACAGAATTATCTGCTTTTCACAAGAAAAAGTTGCTTATTGAATTCTACTTTTTGGAAGTTTTCATCTCAGTTGCAATTAGAGATTTCATGTTAAATGGGCAAACTCAGCTACAGCAGCAAGGGAATATTTGAAATGCTAATACAAGACCCAGACAAAACAGACTGAAGGATCTGTTGGGGAAACTGCAGAATCAACCAAGATGCAGAGGAGAGAGACTGTGAAGAGAGTACAGCATCCATACCCGCTGTGGCAAGCATTTTGCCTTCATTGGGCACAAACATTGGAGAGTATTCCCTGCTGTTGAGCCTTTGTTTTAGGTTCATTTCAAGCCACTTCTTTCAAATAGGTCAGACCACTGCATTCTGTCTATAGGACCCCAATACAGACCATCACGTTTCCCCAGTTTCCACATGGAATAAACATACAGGAGCAAAACAGACAAGATTTCACATTGTATTTGGCAGTTAGTCTAATGATTCATTGCCAAAGTACATTGCTTTTGGAAGCACATTGCTGATAGATTATATATGGAGTGTTAAAACCTTTATATTCCAGAACATTACAGGACTAAGCTGAACACAGCTATTTCCAGTACAGAAATACAGTTGTCGAGAAATACGGGTGATTCAATACTGCCCTTTCACTTTTTCTTACGGACAACAGTCCTCTGTGCTCCTGCAGACATCTTGAAGGGGCTGTTGAAATGTATTATTTTGCACATTTAATACCGTGTAGGACTCTGAAGAGATGAAGTTATACAATGCCTTAGGCAATTATGAACACGGATTATAAGGAAAAAGAAGGCTGTAATGTAGAGCATAGGTAGCATCATATAAGCTGAATATTTAATATTTAGGACAGCAAAATAAATAGCACACTGGCTACTGCAATAACAGACACCCTTTCTCTTCTATGCAGTTCAGATCCATTTATCTGAACCAGAGACGTTCAAATTCATTAATGAAGCCATTATTGATTTGTGGAATGCGGCTTAAAATCTCAGCAAACACCGAACAATCTGCAAGGAGCTCTTAAATACTGAACGTATGTAACTAGACATCTCAATTTAACAACCAGACATACATTAAACAGCATTAATAGCTAGGCACTTAATGGATCAATTCCGACTGTTTGTGTAATGTGGAAATAAAAAAGGCTTATTAAATGACAAGCTTTCCCTGGTTTGTGCTAATTAATTATACACTGCATCTGACTGCTAATTTAGTGGAAAAATGCAGCCCAAAACTATGGTTTCTGCTTGAACTTTGCCTCACCACCACCTAATTCAGCGCAGAGTGCAGCTGCGACCTGCCTGTGAACGACGACAGTATTAAATTAGAGCACAAGGCCATCAATTTAATAAGTACTGTAGCAGGTAATTTGAATAAGGACAGTATTAGTATTCTACCAGTGCACAACTAAAAGCAGCTGACCTTTCAGACCAGAGAAGATCCTTGAACACAACTAGCTGAATCGGAGAACACAGTAATAATCTGGCCATGTTAAGAGTGCCAAGAGAGACTTTTACAGCTCTGCACCCATTACTATACATCAGCTACTCCACAGTATATAAGAACACTACTTTATGTACAGAAAAACAAGGTTATAAATAGAACAAAGGCAATGCGAAAGATATATCTGCCTTGGCACATTTGAAAATTCTCCTTATTACCTTGATTTATGGTATAAAGAATGTGAAATTAATCAATGCACATAAAAAAGCACCACAAGCAACCCCCCCACCCTCGCACCCCATAACAACTCAGAGACTTTTCACCACGGATTTAGTACCAAAAGGAACATGGGTATGTGTTGTGTAGTTATAGAAAAGCATATAGAATTATTTTCCTAGGTATCTGTTTTAAATGCAGCAGTGTACAAGGACTTGGGGTTCAGACAGGAGATAGGTAATCCTTTTCAGCTAATTGGCACATTTTTTGGAGGTTTATCTATATAAATATAGAAAATACATAGAAAAATATATAGGAAAGTATATAAAATTATATAAAATATATAAACCATAAAATATATAAAATGCCAAGAGTATATTAAGTATATATACTATATATCTAATGTATGCTATGTAACTATAACAAACATAACATGACAGTGACATAATATATATATAAAAATAGATCTTTAAAAAATAAATATCTTAAATATGTATTGAATATTAATATGTATTGAGTATATATCACATACCTACAGTAAAAATTCCCTCTCGACAGCCTGGTGGTGTAGATGCAGCCTTATTTGAATTCCTTTAAATTAAGTGAAGTAACTTTGCAAGCAATTAGGAGTCTTCTTCTGCAAGGTTCTCCTTATAAATACTAAAAATCAACAAAAGAAGAATTATTATCACACTCCTGTAATGACTTAAGGGCAGAAGTCTATACATGGTCATCCAGAACAATAAACAATCTGTTTTATTCCCTTTCTGAGAGGTTTTGGGGCTTTTGTTACTGGATAATGGGAAGGTTTTTTTAATGAGTAGTAATTCCAGTCCTCAGCACTTCATTCCTCATGGATATCTTCTAACAGATGTTTTAAAATAGGAATAAGAGTTTTCCACAGGATCCTTCCCCATTCATCAAGATTTTGCAACCTGAACCAATATTTCTCAGAACAAAATAGTGTAAAAAAACAGTGGCCCGACCCAAAAGGCTCCAAAATGTAGGATGCACAGTAAAGACCTGATGAAGAGCGTAGCCTTTTCTATCCTTCCTGAAGGATACAGTTCAAGTCATCAGGTCTTACCATATCCACCTGTTCTTTCAGAAATGGTAGTGCATTGATATGCTGCCAGAAATCCCAGGAAAACCTGTTTATTGATGCGTGACTGAAATGTTCAGTCATACCTGATGTCTCTTTGACCAGCGAGCCATTTATTTCCAATGACTCAAGTCTGTTTTGCATCATTTTGCTAGATCTTCAAGTAGAATTGTGCAAAAACCAGCAGTTCTTACAATACAAAGTGGTTGTATGGAGATGAGAATTAGTAAAAAAAGTTCATGAAATAATGTATTTCAATATTTTTATGGTAGTTTGTGGTGTTTCCTGGAGCATTGGTTGCAAATATTAAACACAGACAGAGCTTTTAAACCTCTCACTACAGTAAACAGACCAAAGTCCATTTTGGATATCTCCCTTTCATCCTTCTGAGTTGGAGCTAATGAGACTCGCTGGGTCTGGTTGCCAGTACGACTCGGCAGAACATCCACGCATATTTATGCAGAATCCTTGGAAAATGACAGAGTTTGTCACATCTTCTCAGAAACCAGATCTGAAAATTCCAGAGTGGTTGATTTTTAACTTTTTTTTCTTTTTTTTTCTTACTTTATTATCAAAGACTGAAGAATTGACCAAATTTGGAGGGACAATTGATATTTTTATATTATTGCAATACTGGACGTATTTTTCATGTCCATAACTGGGCATGCATCATCCTGACAGACAATTTACAAAATGGGTATTGTTCAGTTAAAATATGCATAAAGCATTGTGGGCTATATAAAATATTTATGGTCCAGATGTAAATGGCAGGTAGAGGACCCCTCTGGGGCAGAAGGGGTCCAGTCTGGAAGGAACACAAAAGAAAAGGAACATGGAGGATAAAAGAACCAATATGGAAATGGGGAAGATAAAGCCACATACGGAGGTGACTCACTGCCTAGAAAATAATGGGATCCTCTGGTATGGGTTCACTATGTCCTGTGGTGCTCATGCCATAAAAATGTTGTCATTCCGTGCATATGCTAGACTAAAACCAACATGTTGTCCCAGATTACAAGTTCAACAAGTAGGAAAGTTAGGTCTCTGAAAACAAGACAACAGAAAAACTCAGTTAAAATTAGGAAATAATGTAAAACAAAGGATATTGAGTCATTACCGAGAGTCAGACAAAAAGAGCTATGTAATTCTATTTTTATTTTTTCCCCGTCTCGAATCCTAAGCTAATTCGTGCCTTTACCTAGTAACAGGCTAAATATATTGGATATATTCATATCCAACATAGCCTTAATGAAAAGGGATATGAAAATAAGGTTTGAGAAAATTTGAGGAAAAGGAGAAAAGTAATGAAGAACGAGCTATGAAAAAGTGTCTAGAGAAAGTGGATCCTTTGCTTCTCCATCTATTCCAGTCTCTGCAGATCTTGCAGTTGCCCAGCATCATGCAAGTTTTCTCCCATTTTCCTGAACTAAATTAATGCTGGGAATTGAAACTCATACAGTAGATTCACAACCCAGTGATTTTCAGCAGAAAAACAAGAAGTTTTACAAACTCATTTAAGTTTTCTCTTGATTTCTTCTCCGCTTAACACCTCCTCTTTTTTTTTTTTTCTTTTTTTCTTTTTTTTTCCCATGGTTTTTAAAAAGGTATTGTTACATGTTTAAGCCACAGAGGACTAAGTGCAATGTGTGAACCATGTTACACAAAAGACACATGACAAGATATTTCCATTAAACTTACACTACATAGAAATGGAGGGTAAACGGGACATGATTCATTCATGAATAGAGCCTTTAGTCTGATTTGTGGCAGTAAGTATGCTGTCACAGGCTTTACTTATTGCTAAGAATTCTGTATCAAATTACCTTTGCTGCAATTATTAAAATTCCTTCTCCACCTTACAAGTGAACTTGATTTCAAGTGCCAAGGATCTCCCCAGTGAGCTCTCCCATCAAATATTTCATAACTAAAATGTTAAATACATCTGCTAAAAGAGGACAAGTAATAGTATAATCCATTTTATTTTAAAAAGGCATGCAATTTCAGAAAGTACTAATACTAATAATATAACCACCTAGTTTAAATGTGATGCTGTATAATACCCTACCTGCCAGTCTGCTTATCTAGCATCCACAGTATCTGTACATACAGATGGCTTTGCCTAACACAAATTGCCTAAGTTTAGAACCAAAGTGTTTAAGATCAGTTTTAAAGCAGCCCAGTGGAAAACAGAAAATTATAATTACTGCAATAAATGCTGATTTTCTTCAGGGTATCCATGTCATATGAGAAAAAAAATAATAATAATTAAAAAAAAAGAAGCAGTGTCTTAACTCTGCTTAATTAGGCAACTTGTGTTTTCACTGCTGAAACGGGGTATAAGTAGCCTATAAATTTGTTAATTAACTAATTGAATTCTGGCACTTCTGACATGGGTATTTCATCCGAGAGGATGAAATCCCTCTACATAATATAGCAGAAGTATAACGATGAACATATCTTTCTAGATAAATGTATTCATTTTCCACTGCTATAAATGAAGACTTCACTAAAAGGAAAAAAAAAAACCCAACAAAAACAAGCCCTGTAAAAACCAGATCTCTCTTCCCCACTAGCAATATGCCTTTTAGAATTATTTTTAATGAATAGGTTATTTGCCATAAAGGTAAAAAAAAAACATAGAAGCAGGTACAGTGTGCTACTACACACACACATTTTTCAGCAAGAAGAAAGCTTTGAATCTGGGCTTGAATATATCAGAAGCAGTAATTTTAGTGGCTATTTTTTTTTTTTGGGGGGGGGTGGCTGGTTGGTTTCTTTTTTTCTTCTCTTTCATTCTTTATTTTCTTTCAGATAGTTTGGAGGTGGCTTCTTTGAAGTTTTGGGCTCTGGCAGGATGTTGTCAGACCGTTTTATTTCTACAGTAGGACACTGCAATGGGAGGTTTTGTCTGGGAAAGTTCTTCCTGTGTGACTAGTCCTGAACAGGAATTTGTTGCCCAGAAGCTTGAACAGTTCTGTGTTCAATGGAAAGACAATACACAGTGTGGGACTTTGATTAAGATGGTACAATTTACTTGATTGGAATGGTACAATGCAGTTGCTTTAGTTTCTGCATTTAAATAATAACAGAATCTCAGTCCTTTTATTTCAAACTCTCCCTTCAGACAATCAATGGTCTCTCTTTTCTATTTCTGGGATAAGGTAGTTTAATGAGGTCTTTATATTCATTGTGTGATGAAATTAATCTTCTCTAAATCCAACCTTGGTAGTCCCAATCCTACTAACACCTTCGTAAGAGCTCTGTTAGTCTTTAATGACCTTTTCCTGTTCCTCCTTATTCCTCCTCACACAATAAATATCTTGAATGTCATCGGTGACACAATCCCTTTTACCCTATAATTTCTGTGACTCATCACATGGGGACAAAGCTTGTCCTTATAAACACCCCTATGCCTTGTGTCTATGTTAGCACTTGTTGGGAAAGCCCTCTCTGAAAATTATGGAAATCATTACATGGGATGTTAAAAATAATTATTGACAAGGGACTTGAGATTCAAACATAAAATATGTTATATAGGATAAAAATCCTCAATAAACCCAAATCTTGAACATAATTTCAAATGTAATCACTTCAACTCAGAAGTCATAGAGCTACATAGGTTCATTGCATATAAGTAGGAAAGGGATGAGATAAAGGACAAAAGTTCAGGGCCTGAAGCTGCCAGGGGAGGTTTACTTTGGATGTTAGGGAGCCCTTCCTCATGGAAGGAGTGATCAGAGCCTGGAATGAACTGCCCAGGGAGGTGGTGGAGACCCTGTGTCTGGAGGTGTTATGGACAGACTGGCTGTGGCCCTTTGTGCTCTGGAGTAGCTGATGTGGTGATGTTAGGCCTTGGGCTGGGCTGGATAAGATCAGAGGGCTTTTCTAGCCTCAACAATGATTCTGTAAAGAAGGGACAAACTTTCAGGGTGGAAAGGCTTTAATAGTTCAGCAGTATCGAGGACAAGAAGCTAAACATAACAAGGAATAGGATGATACCAGTAAAGATGTGCACAGTCATTATTGCACAGTGTGGGGTTTAGAGAATAATTACCAGTCATTAACGCTGAGAACTAGTAGGCATTCAGAGAGGCAGATTTAGCAGAAACAAAAGGCACAGAATACATCACTCAAATAAAAGGAGTATAGGTCTAGGTGTAGTTTGTACCCTTCTGAATGAACGTTTTCAGTAGAAAATTAACAGGGTCAAAGAAACCTCCTATTCTTCCCACCATTTGCCAACTGAATCATCAGAATTTTCTGAAACATCAAAATGTCAGCTTTTCATGACTATTGCTTGCATTTCATCACAAAGTCTGCACTATTGACCTTCCAGTCCCTGAAAGGAACCTCTCAGAAGGCTGGGGAAGACTGTTCACAAGGGCAGGCAATGACAGGATGAATGATGGTTTGAAGCTGGAAAAGGGCAGAGTGAGGCTGGACAGGAGGAAAACGTTCTTGAATCTGAGGATGGGGGATCCCTGGAACAGGCTGCCCAGAGAGGGAGTGGAAGCCCCATCCCTGGAGCCATTCCAGGTCAGGCTGGCTAGGGCTCTGGGCAATCTGTTCTGGTGAGTGATGGCCCTGCTTGGTGTAGAGGGGTTGGACTAGATGTCCTTTTGGGGTCACTTCCAACCCAGTATATTCTGTGATTCTATGAACTAAACAAACAAAAGCAACTAAGACTTAGTAGCAGCAATCCATAGCCATTGTAAGTCCTTTAATTCAAGTTCTCAGGTTTATCAGTCTGGGACTGTGGAAATCACACAAGTCCTGTTGCTCATATTGATCAGTTTTTACTAGATCCTCTTCCTAAGGCTTCAGTTCTAGGCTTTAGCTAAACATGCTGACTCTTCCTGCCTGAGGAAAAAAATCTCCAATATAGTTCTTATCTATTCATCCTCACAGCTAAAGCAACTACTATCCTGATTACTGAGACATCATCTTCCATGACCCTGTTATATAAAACCTTACCCTCCTCATATCCTTCATAATGCTTCTGGAAAGATACAACCTATTGCTTTTCATGTGTGATCTTTGTCTGTTTGTAATACAAAACACCCACACAATATTATTACTAATAAAAGTAACAATAATATCACGGGAAGCATAAGAATAATGTTTAAAAGTAATTACACAGTACACATCACACCGGGCACATCTCAAAAGAAGATCTATTGTCCTTTCAGGTTTATTAAGGTAGACCCAAAAATTGACTTGATTAACTTCTCTGTATTTGTGGACGTTCTCACAAGAGGAAGAATTCACTAGCTTCTAATCCTGACTGGCCCAAAGACCCTAAGACAGGTAAAATGCTTAGGGATTTTCCTGCTCACTGTATCGTGTTGTTCTTGGCCTCATATCTATCTGAACCTGCCAGATAGATAAAAGACATAACTTTCTTTCACAAGACAAAACTGTTTGTTTCAGTATTTGTAATCTTTCATCCAGATTCAAGGAGCTGTTTTAACAATCACAGGACACTTTGGGTTAGAAGAGGTAGTCAAGATCACCCAGCCCAACTCCCCTGCCATGGACAGGGACACCTTCCACTTGCTCAAAGCCTCATCCAACCTGACAGTGAGCACTTCCAGGGATGGAATTTTTACCAACTCCCTGGTAAACTTGCTCCAGGGTCTCACCACTCTCACAGTAAAAGATGTTTAACCTATGCTCTTTATAAATGTCCCCTCTTTTAATTTAAAACTTGAGTTTCTTGTCCTCTCCTTACACATCTTTGGATGTTGGTCTCTCTCTTATAAGCCTCATTTTTACATTGCAAGGCCACACTAAGGTCTCCCCAGAGCTTCTTTTCTTCAGCTGAATACCCTCAGTTCTCCAGCCAGCAGAGTGGTCTTGCCCTCAGAGCAGCACTTCTATGGTCTCCTCTGGCCCTGCTCCATCAGCTCCAGGTCTCTGATTTGCTGAGATGCCCAGAGCTGGACCCCACTCTGCAGGGGCTTCTTACCAGAGCAGAGCAGATGTGACCTGCTGTCCAAGTTTGATGGTCACACAGCCCAGGACACAGAGGGCTTCCATGATACAAGCACATTTTGCCAGCTCCTGTGCACCTTTTTACCCACCAGAACCCTCAAATACTTCTCCCAGGGCTATTCCCCTTCCCTTCACCCCCATGAGGCTCACATGGGCCCATTTCTCCAGCTTGTCCATGTCCCTCTGGAGGGATCCCTTCCCTCAAACATCAACTGAACAACTCAGCATGGTGTCATTTGCAAATCTGATGAAGGTGCACCAAATCTTATTGTCTATGTCATTGATTAAGATATTATATAGTATTGTCAATCAATGCCTCACTCCATCATTGAAGGCCACTAGATTAATCAGGTATGATTTGCCCTTAATAAAGACATATTGATTGTAGGTAACCACCTTCTTGTCTTCCATGAGTTTCAACATCTTCCAGGAGAACGTGTTCCATGATGTTACTGGACACAGAGGTGAAGCTGGCTGGTCAGTAGTTACCAGAGTCCTCTTTTTTCACTAACTTAGAAAAAAAAAAATAAATCATTATATCTACCCTTTTCTGATCACCAGGAACTTCACCTGTTCTGAGTTTTTAAATGTGGTGCATAGTAGATTGGGAATTTCCTCAGTCATCTCCCTCAGGATCCTAAGAAGCCTGTAATGGGTCGCACGGATGTATCCCTGTTATTTGTGTGGTCTTGAATGTGATCCCACTTATGATAGAAAAGAGTTAATTTCCAAAGTCCTTGCCTTGAGGTCCAGGGATTTAAGAGATGTGGGGATTAAGATTACGATCAAACATTGAGAAAAATGTTGCTAGGAACCTCATCTTTCTCTATGCAATTGTTACTCGTTCTCCTGACTTATTTAGCAAGATATTACATCCACATTTACTGGAATAACTTTTTATAAGAGATGGAAAACTGCATAAACCAGTAAGCGATTGAAAGACCTTAAACCAAATATAGCCAGAAAGAGAACACCCTAATCTGTATTGAATAAAACTGGTGATTTTGTAACTAGTAAACTGGGTTTCTTAAATTGGCCAATACAGGCTTTTATAGCTCTAAGCTTACAATCCAATGAGGAGTAAAATTATGTGTAATGAATTGATAACATTGTACATTGCAAGTCATTGGAAACGAGAGCTTTAATGTGTAAGCTGGTTGAACAGCTCTGAGATCATATCTCTTTACTCTGCATCATTTTACAAACTGGAGTAATAAAGCCTCCTAGACAATCTGGCAATGATGGTTTTGAGGAAGCTTAATGCACTGGTGTGAATCAGTGACTGTTACAAAAGAAAGTAAAATTAGCATAGATAAACCTGTGAAAGGGAATTTGCCTGCACCCTATCAAACAAGACAAGGCTATCTTTTGAATTACTCATCTGTGGTTGTTTTGGTTTGGATAAAAAATTACTGAGAGGTTAAATAAGAATAAATATCAAACAATATCAAGCAATACCTTGTATATTAAGACTGAAACCAATTGTTTGACACATTTCTCTTTAGTGTTGTTTTCAGCATGAAGAGTGTGTGACATCAAAAATAGACATCATCAGAAACCAAACGTATCAACAAAAATGGGATGAACATACCTTAGGGCCTTATGACACCAAAACCCAACAAGAACAACAAGAAATGATCCCATCAACTTTGTGTTTATGTTTATTGTCACCATAAGCTTTTAACTTCTTTGAGAGAACTCTTTCTATGCTAAATTCATTCCTTAGATGGATCTCACATTTCCTGGAAGAATCCATCAGAAGCTTTACTTTATGCTCAACAGCTATGGTTCTCAACAGCTATGATTAAAACAATAAATCTCAAAAGATATAAAAACAAAAGAATTGCCGTAAGGGGTCAAAATAAAGGTCTTTTGGATACAGTAACCTGACCCCAGCACCAGCTAGAGGAGGAATTGTATAAAAAACAGAAGACGCATGGAGAAATCCTTGTATACCACCATGTCTTCCAGCAGTTAGAAAAGTAGGATCTTCCTGGCTGTGGTTTGCTTTCTGATCATATTTAGTAGCCACAAGGGGATTTACCATTCATAAACTTCACCAAAATTAACCTATTCGTACCCTTGGCCCACATGACGCCCCATGGCAATGATGCACAACACAGCAAGGAGACAGATGCAAAAAGCACTTGGTTCCTGTTCATTTTCAGCCTGCTTCTTAATTATTTCTTACAATAAAAGTACCAGCAGGAACACAATTAAATTGCAATTAATTGTTCCTCATACACCTACTTGCTAGCTGTGGAGCAGTTATCACCCCAAAGCTGTAGAACAGACTCACAACAGAGGTTTTGGCTTCTGCTCCTGCTCTCTGAGGACTCTCAGCTTTCAGAGTAGTAGTAGCAAAACACAGCAAGAATTTAAACACAATAGGGAGGGGGCTTGCTGGGGATGGGGTGGAGGAACTAACTGCTTTAAAGCTTTCCTGACACAGTGAATTGATCTCTTCTACTTCCAGTGTAACTGAGCTGAGGAGTGAGTGTTGAGTGCACAAAAGGATGGTGCATGGCATGGCTCTCATGATGAAGTACTCCTGCAAGCCTCAGAAATGGCACTTCATTCCAGACCCATGTCTGTTAACTCACCTCTGTTATCCCAACTCCCATGCCTCTACCAGGCAAGAAAAGAAAGACATGCGACTTTGATTTGATGGACAAATAGGGCAAGAGGGAGAGTAAAATCATTTCTAATTGAGACCTGTTTGTGAAACTGGGTCTTGGAGGTGAAAGGGTAGTGTGGTAATCCTCTATTGCAGTCCAGCTCCAGTTGCACTTATTTCAGGACCTAGATGGATAATGACAGGACTATGGGAAAGGAGAAGTAACAAGGTCTTCTCTTTACTACAGGCATGAAAAAATAATCATCCTTGAACTAATAGGAAAGTGCAAGAAGGAAAACAAGGGCCAGAAAAGAGCAGTTGCTTCACCCAATAGTTAAAGGATGTTACATCCTATTCCAGATCCAAACTACTTCATCAGAGTACAAGTATATACTGCAAAAAACGTTCTGTTGAAATTGGGACAAAAGAACCATGAGTATGACCCATCCTTGTGCACTAAAGGGTAACAAGTCTTACTTGAAATAGACACCATAAAAATAAAATGCACTCTATTATGTGTGAAACAAAACCTACACTGAGCTGGAACTGACCCTGTCAGTTACAGCAGTTATTCTTTCTACTTCATATGTTTCTTTACCAGAGAAGCTATTCTGCAGACAGATGAAGTTGTGTTGTCGAATGGTGTTCCTCACGATGTTATTATATACTGCAATGGGAAAAAAGAGTGTGGAAAATAAAGGAGAGGAACAGCAATTCTCAAAAGCAACAGTTAGCATCATAGAATCATCAGCAATCAGAAGATCACCTAGTCCAATCCCCCTGCCACAGCAAGATCACCTAGACCAAGTCACAGAACAGAACATTATGGATTGGAAGAGACCTGGACAGATCATCCAGTCCAATCCCCCTGCCACAGCAAGATCACCTAGACCAAGTCACAGAACAGAACATTATGGATTGGAAGAGACCTGGACAGATCATCCAGTCCAATCCCCCTGCCACAGCAGGATCACCCAGACCAAGTCCGCACATCTCCAGAAAAGGAGATTTCACAACCCCCCTGGGCAGCCCCCTCCAGTGCTCTGTCACCCTTACTGGGGCCCAAAACTGGACATAGGACTCAACGGTGTGGCCTCTACAAAGCTGAACAGAGGGGAATGATCACCAACTTGCTCCAGCTGGCAACACTGTTCCTAGGCTGGGATGTCATTGGCCTTCTTGGCTACTGTTCATACTGTGGTCATGTTCTGGCATCCCTCCACTGACACTCTCAGGTTCCCCAGCCACTCCTCCCCAGTCCAGTTGCAGTGCTGGAGGTTATTGTAGCCCAAGTGCAGGACCCAAACAGTTCCTGCTTCTGTGGAACTGTGATGTCCATGAAGGTCAAACTCCCATCAGCAAGCCATCAAAATCCAGATGAAACTTTCCCCTGATGCAGAGACACACACATGTGTGTAAGGTGTCTGCCAGATCCAACTCAGTGCCATGTGTGTCCTTTTTACACAAAGCAAGACAAAGAGAAGATGAAAAACAAAGAAGGGCATAGGGCAGAAACTCTAACACAGAACTCCGAATCCCCTCCTGCTGACCCAAAACTCCTTTGTCCACAGAAAACACATTAATTAAGCTGCAGCTCTGGCCTGCAGTCTTCAGCACAAGCACCAACACTTTAAAACCATTAAAGGAATAAATAAAATAAATTAATTTCCAAAAATGAAAGTTCTAAACTTTATTTTTGTGCTGGTTTAGATTACTTTGTGCCAACTGTTTTTCTCAGTATCACCAAAATGCACAGAATAACCAGGAAAAAATACTGATGTAAAGAAAAAGATGAGAAACTTTATTAACAGAAAGTAAAGGTTTTAAAAGACAGAGCTGTGAACAAGAGATTCCACCCCTTCATCTTCTTTCTCCCTCTCAACCCCCATTCTAGGAGGTTCCATATCAATATCAGAAGGAACTTCTTCCCCGTGAGGGTAATGGAGCGTTGGAACAGGCTGCCCAGGGGGGTTGTAGAGTCGTCTTCTCTGGAGAAGTTCAAGACCCACCTGGATCTGTTCCTGTGCAACTTGGTCTAGGTGATCCTGCTGTGGCAGGGGGATTGGACTGGATGATCTTTTGAGGTCTCTTCCAATCCCCAATGATTCTATGATTCTATGATTCTTCCACTGACAAACACCACCACAATACTGATACTCTCAAAGATATATGGAGAGAGAGAGACTGAGAGAGAGAGACTGAGAGAGAGAGACTGAAAGAGAGAGTGGTCTTTTACTCACAAATGTTGTCTATAATGGTTGCTCACAACAGAGATTAACAGAAGCCAAGATGGAGTGTGAACACTCCTCCAGAGTCCAGAAATTCCTTTTGAGAATACAATTATGGGAAGGGATATCTGGCTGTCACAGGAAGACACAGTCAAAAACATTAATGTGTGTGTTAATTTGACCTTTAACCAGATGGAACTCAAACCAAGGACTTTCTGCTTGTACAACTGATGATGTTTCCATGGAATTGTGACAGCTGGATATCCTGTGACACCTGGATATCTTGGAAATTCAAGCCCACCATACTCTGGGACTTGCAGAGTCACCATCTTTTTAGGATGTTTCTACAGCCAGATACAGAGCTACTGAGCTAACCCTTGTTTTGGATGACTGTTAGACAATTCATTTTCCATAGCTATTTGGTTTCCTCTGCCAATAAACTGGGATTTCTTTTTTTGTGATATTGGGAGGACAGCACAGCAAGTTTACCAGCACAGGGATAAGGTGCGAAGAAAAGTGCCCAGGTGGGAGCAAAAGGCTCCAGCCACAATTTTTCCTATTTTTTAAAACCCTACCTTTACTCCCTCTGTAATAAACTCTTCATCATAACTCTTACCTTTATAATAAGCTGTTGGATTTTGCATTCAACCCTGAGAGTAACTAGCAAATCTAGCACAAGATGGCACAAGACATGTAATATTAAGGTGGTAGAGATGTCCCCATGGCACTCTCGTGCCCTGACATGTGTGTCAGACAAGCAGCCCTCCAGATTAGCATGTGGTATGCAAAATGTTGTGCATTGCTTTAGATCCATTTGTTATCCATGACCAGAAAATCCGTTGTCAAAAACCAGCATGCAGTCTCCTAGCAGAGAGCCAAAATGCTATCAGGAGAAGAGAGACTGCTAGGATTTGGAAGAAAATTCCGGAGCTGGCAAAAGCCATGCTATATGTTGTTCCCTCTAGAGAAATGCAACCGTCAGGTCTCAGATCCAAAACAGGTCTAAAGTTGTGACTGCATGGTCTGAGTTTTTCTCAGTGTATATCCATGTGTATTTCCATCAGGTATAGACAGGTGAGAAATCATGATCCCTTATGAAAGGTAGCTGTGAAAGGACTTTTACAAGGGACTTTGGAAACAGGGCTAGACCAAGAGACTGTGTCATCCCACAGCTGCTGCACAACACCTGGCCTGCAGCAGCATGCTCTGCCTTACACACCACTTATCACAGAGCAGCTGAGCCATTTATCAGTTTTACACAACATAGCTGAGCATAAAAATGGTCCTTGGCGGGTCCATGCAGCCCAGGGTCCTGCCTCTTATGGTGACCAGATGCTTAGGGGAAGAGACAGGGTGGTGAAGCACAACCTGTTACTGCCTGAGAGCTATCCAGCTGCTGGCAGCTGGATGCTGCCACGTGTCCTCAGGAGGCGTTTATATCCTCCCCATCATGTGGAGACATCCAGGGGTGATTCTAACACATTTCAGCAGCCACTATCTGAAAAAAAATACCAAATATGCTCTACAACTTAAGCAAGTGAGAAAAAAATAAGTTGGTTTCTGTCTGAAACCTACTAATATTAAACACGAGCTATTCCCACATCCTTCATCCAGGGTGTGCAGCAACCTGATTGACAGGGAAATGCTACCTGCAAACACGTAGCACAGTGCTTTATCCAACATCCCAGTTTATTTTGGATGAGGTTCTGGGTTGAGTTGTGACGGTTTTTTTGAGCAAACCTGTTAATACTAGGAAATTTTCTCCAAGGCATAGATGAAACACTGAATTTTTATTCCATACTTACAGCACACCTTGGTGTAAACACCTGTCATGGGAATTTAAGGCTGGAAGAACTGGGGCTGTTTGGTCTGAAAGAGAGAAGGCTGAGAGGGGATGCTATTAGTACCTATAAGTATTTGAGAGGTGGGTGTCAAGAGGAAGAGGTCAGTCTATTTTCTGTAGCATCCAGGAATAGGACAAGGAATAATGGGGATAAACTAGAATGTAGTACGTTTCACCTACTACAGAGCCCTGGCAGAGGGCTGCCCAGAGAGATTGTAAAGCATTAAAACACATCCTGTATGACCTGTCCTAGGAGATCCTGCTCTGGCAGGGGGTGTTGGACTAGATGAGCCCTACTAGTCCCTTCCAACCCCTAACATTCTGTAATTGTGTGATTGTATGCATTGCTATTATTCCATATACTTCTCTCTCATGTTTCAGATCAAGTGAGAAGTGGAGAGCAACACTAAATTATTCCAGTCCATTTCTGCCCAAAAGAGGAATAGGAAGGTTATGGGTCTCTAAACTTTCTTCCCATTTGTGTGAGCAAAAGTGTGTCTTCCCTGCCTGGTTTCTGAATCACAGAATCTCTTTGTTTGAAAAAAACCTTGAAGATCCTCTAGTCCAAACTTCAATCCAGCACTGCAAGATCATCCATAAACCATGTTCTCTAAATAAGACAAATTAAAATCTAGTCTTAGTATTGAAGTATCTTAAACCAGGGTAAAAGTGTGTGTATAATACACTGAAATCAATCCCAGTTCTAAATCAATTCCTTATAAACCAATTGTATAAATTCTTTGTGGCACAGAAATTTTATAGAGATTCTAGGCCCAGCAGACTCAATACTGCCTAAATGTTAATAAAACATTAACTAAGCACTAAAATACATTTAAAATTAGTAAATTTCTCTACTTATTTCTAACTGCGCTTTCAAGTATGCAACTCACATAGCTTTTTATGTGGTTTTGTTTGTTTATAGTACTTCTAGAGAAAGGTCAATTACTGCTCAGTGTAATCAGAATGGAGTGTCCTTATTGCTGTCTTGCAGTCAAAAGTAATTTAGGAGGGCAAAAGGAGTCAAATACATACACTGGCTTGGAATCAAATGCATTACTCACAAGCCTAAACATGAAAAATATGAGATAAATCCTAACAGGATGTTCTCAGGATCGATCAGCCTCCTTCACAGTTTAACCAGTCCAAAGAAACCCTAGAAACACCAGTTGTTCCTATTATAACATTTAGAAATCATTTTTATTGACTGAAAAAGTACTGTAGTCTGTGCTGCCATTCAGCGAGACCTGGACAGGCTAGATAGATGGGCAGAGAGAGACGGAATGAGGTACAACAAGGGTCAGTGTAGAGTCTGGCATCTGGGCAAGAACAACCCCAGGGACCACGATAGGTTGGGGACTGACCTGTTGGAGAGCAGTGCAGTAGAAAGGGACCTGGGGGTCCTAGTGGGTAGCAAGATGACTATGAGCGAGCAATGTGCTCTTGTGGCCAAGAGGGCCAATAGCATCTGGGTGGGAGATCAGAAGGGGGGTTGGTTAGCAGATTGAGGGAGGTTCTTCTCCCCCTCTACACTAGTGAGACCGCATCTGGAGTGTTGTGTCCAGTTCTCAGCCCCTCAGTTCAAGAAGGACACAGAGCTGCTGGACACTGTCCAACATAGAGCAACAAAGATGATGAAGGAAGTAGAACAGTTCCCTTCTGAGGAAAGGCTGAGGGAGCTGGGTCTCTTGAGCTTGGAGAAGAGAAGGCTGAGGGGTGACCTCAATAATGTCTGTAAATATGTGACAAGTGAGTGTCAGGAGGATGGAGCCAGGCTCTTCTCAAGGTCATCTGATGCTAGGACAAAGGGCAATGGGTGCAAGCTGGAACAGGGGAAGTTCCCTGTGAATATCATAAGGGACTTATACCTAGTGAGGGTAACAGAGTATTGGAACAGGCTGCCCAGGGGGGTTGTGGAGTCTCTTTCTCTGGAGATGTTTCAGACCCTCCTGGATGTGTTCCTGTGTGACTTGGTCTGAGTGATCCTGCTGTGGCAGGGGGATGATCTTTTGAGGTCTCTTCCAATACCTAATGATTCTATGATTCTGTATAAAAAAATTAGATGCACAATGCCAGAAACTACATTGCTAAACCAGTTCACTCAGTTTCTGCATTAATATAAAAAATATCAGGATGTTTTTGTGCAGAAATTAGACTTGCACATAAAGTAATCAGATGCTTAGCTAGTCCTGTGCCTGTTGGCATTCATTGATTTGAATACATGCATTTAGTTATTCGGTGCCTATAAATGTTCATGATCTACTGCTTCAGCGATACTGAACAGCAGCACTATTAACTCCCTTCAAGCAGTCATTGCTTTGCCCTGTTATTTCATAAATTACCTTCTTCTTCTAATGTAAAATTACTTTATTTCACAAATAATAACTGAGAAATTATTAAATAATCATATGCATGGTTTTGATTTCAAATATCTCAGATGCACAAGTAAGAAATCAGATTCCACGATACTTTCCAGAGCATTAGATCATCTTTTCTAATCCCTTTATGAAATATTTTTGTATGTTGTATATTTCTATGTCTCTCTATGTTTATTTTCCTATGTTTTATTTTTCTATGGTTTTTTTTCCTATGTTCTTTTCTGACTTACTCCAAGTCTTTCCAGCAAAACTTTTATGCAGACTGACTTTGGCTCAAATCTACAGAAATTGAAGATAAAGAAAATGGAACAATAAGCAATGGAGAACATTCATTGCATTAAGTTACTAATAAACATGCAGGCAGCTAATTTCGCTGGGCAATGCTAAGTAGATAAGCCTCAGAATTTTGACAAAAAAGAAAAAAAAAGATTAATTTTGAAAAACCAGTCTTCACCTTCAATAAACAAGAACAACCAGAATTTTTTGGCATAACACAAGAGATTAATCTCACAGCAAATGGTGGAGCATTGTAGTGCTCTGAACCTACTACATGATCTCTATCTGAGGAAGTGAATTTCACCAGAGAAATAAGTTTTTGGCAGTTAGGTAGATACTCTAGTTCAACAAATAAGTGTTGCCAAGCAAAGTTGTAAAAATTTGCTCTTGAACTTGTTCATCTCAAAAGATTCACTCCCGAGTCCTTACCAGGGTGGGGTATAGAGGAAAGATAACTTCGTTTTTTCAAGGCTGCCCAAGGAGGTTGTGGCTGCTCCCATCATCCCCAGAAGTGTGCAAGGCCAGGCTGGATGGGGATCTGTGCAGGAAGGTCTGGTGAGAGGTGTCACTGCCCATGGCTGGTGGTTGGACATAGATGATCTCTGAGGTCCCTTACAACCTAAGTCATTCTATGATTAAAAGAGGAGGTAGCAGCTAGGAGAGCACTGCAGAGGTGAGGTCATGGAGTGCACAGATGCTCTAGAGGTTGTGGCACGTCTGGAGGTCACAGAGGAGCAGACACAGGTCATTAACAGACTACTCTGTAAACACAGTGCCGCAGGCCATTTCAACCACCATTTCCCTTCCTATCTGTTTACTCGTGTCTACGCACAGGCCAAATATATCTTCTGAGTCATAAAGCACACATATTTTTAGGCATGTACCTTGGGGTGCAAAGGAGAGCCGGGGGAATAGCAATAACAGTAAAACCTGCAGCAACAAGTATGTGTTAGTCTGACATTAATGGGTACAGTATGGATTTTGTGTCATTTTGCCAGAATGGAGCAGGAGTGTCAAGGCAAATTCAATTCGCCACAATACTCTTACAAGAATATCTGCATAACAAAAAGGTCAAGTGGTCCACAAGAATATCTTTTAACACATTAGAGCTGAGTACCTCTGTGCTGTCTACCTAGGAAAACACGCTATTTGCTACTCAGCTTACTTCTAAGTTAAATAAGATGGACTTTATTCTGCTGCTCTGATCTCTTAAGTTACTCTTTTCTTTTTTTTTTTTTCCTATTAGGAAATTAGAAGAGAAAATGGGTCTAGGAGAGATGATTTGTGACAGCCATGGCAGATTGTGCATCTGACAAGTATAAGCTCTAAGAATAAAAGAGCTTTTGATAATTTTATTCCAAGTGACATTCGATGGGATTTAGGCTTCTACATTGCTCAGACACTTTTGAAATTTTTTCCCCATAAAAGGGAAAAAAAATGAATCCATTCATCAGATGAGAAAATTACAATCTTAGCTCCAAGCTGCAAGAATCTTCTCCGAGAGGCAGCTTCAGGGAACAACGGTGGTTTATAACACAAGTGACACAGCAAAAAAAGCCTGCAAAGCCAAGTCACAACCTTCCCTACTTTTACCATCAGGTACAGACTCCCCTCCATCCTGTGAGATGCTTGGAGACTTCACTTCTGGTGGCTGACAGTCTCTTTGCATCCCACTGCATGTTGATGGAGCATGGATCAGAATCATACCAGTTTCTTTTTAGACCTGAAGGTGGTGATACAAAAAAAAATGGAGAAAGAAACAAAAAAAGCCAAAAGAGTATAAAAATAGCAGAAAAACTATTTGCTAAATGTGCTATCATTTCTAACCATGGGTCATGTTTTGTCTTGTGCTTTGCTGTTTTTTGGAATTAATAAATAAATAGTAACCTGCTCTGATCTTCCTTCTGTTGTCAAAAAAACGAGGTGTTTAATTCCTGCTACTAAAACTTCCACCACAGAATAGCTGTGGAGAAAAGTCAAGCAGCTCAACCAAGATCCATAAACTGCAAAAGGCACCTACCATAAAAGTCTTAATCTCCTCAGGTCCCTCTGGGAGCGATTTTTGTTGCTCCTTGCCTTATGGAGGTACTTACGCACATACAGAGTAAGTGTAAGGTTAGGGTAAAGACAAATGCAGTCTCTTTAACTACAGAGGAAAGTCTGTGCAGGTGGAAGACTAGTTGATATTTTCAAACTAAGGGATTTAGCCACACAGTTCCCATTGAAATTAATTAGAAGTGAGCAGATTATTCTCTCAGCTTGCCTTAAGAAGCCTCCAGCACAGAGTATAAATGAGAAAAGGGATGGGAGGAGGGGAAGGAAGTGAAAGCCCCGTAAACCTTTTAAACAAAAATAGTCTAAGCAGAACATGTGTTTCAGTTGTAACAGCCAAAAGATTTGGGTGCTTTGTGTGATATAATGCAAACCAATACACAAAGCCTATTAAGAGTACTCAAGCCTCTTGGGTTACTTTATGAGTATGAATTACTTCATAAATCTATCCTTTACAGCATGCATATAGTCAGGCACACAGAAAAACAACCAAAAACAGGGGGGAAAGGGGAAAAAAACCCTAATCTTGAATATTTGAATGTAAGGCTGTAATCTCCCCCATAAGTTTCATCTCAGAAGCTGAAATAAAACTAAGCATTAAGTATCAGCTTTACTACTAGAGGTTAACAACAGAGGTATGATGGCACTGCATGTGCCCTAAAATGCTTAATTTTCTGGGAAAACTAAGTATCAGTCCATGCTGAATGTACTTGCAGCAGAAAGCTATGAGGAACAAACCCTCAAATATTTACTTGTCTATTTGTCCAGACAAAAGGCTTCCTGTTGCTACTTTTCAGATGCCTGAATATCCCTATATTTAATAAACTATAAATCTAAACATATTAAGCAATACCTCCTCCTAGGCTGAGGGATGTTGCTTAACCTAGGGAAGAGAATACTCCAAGGAGGACTGTAGATCTCTAAGGAGCTGCCTTTCAATACCTGGAAAGAACCTACAGGAAGGCTGGAGAAGGACTTCTCCCATGGGGATCTAGCAATAGTACAAGGGGAAATGGTTTGAAACTGGAGGTTTAGTCTAGATCTTAGGAAGAAGTTCTTCAGTGGAAGGGTGAAGAGACTCTGTAATCGATTGCCTGGAGGGGCTGTGGCTGCCCCCTCTGAAGGCACTGAGCAATCAAGTTGTCACTGCCCATAGCAGGGAGTTGGAGCAGATGGTGTCTAAGGTTCCTTCCATCCTGAGCCAGTGTCTGATTCTGATAATACTCAACACAAACTGTTTACTGAAATAGCAATAGTTGTTCCTCAGCTAGGTGTGTCTGGCACTGAACTGATGATCTCTGGGAGCATAGCAGCAGACACAGCTTTCCATTGGAAGAGATGACCCCTTCCTGGCAGTCAACAAGTTTCATTCAGAGAAATGCTGTCGTGGACATCACACACATTTACCCTGTTAATTTGAAACAGGGTAACCATAGTTTACTCTAAAATACTAAGTATTTAGAGTAAATAAATACTCTAAATAAAGGTTGTAAATAAATACAACATTCTGAATGTTCAGTCAGAAGTTGGGTGAAACTTCCATTTGAGGTTTGTGGAAGAAAAAGCAACAGGTTGTAGTTCTGCTATATTTTTCAATAAACATGTCCTTTTCAACCAGTTCTTCAAGGAATGTAAATTTAAGTCTTTATTACCATTAAAATTAATAAATGTCCTTAACTTAAACAGGAGAAATCTTACCAAGCAATAGAAAAACAAGAACATGAAAAACAAGAACTGCTATGAAAGGAGGATATAACAGAGTATGGATTTAAGATAGTATAATGTAATTAAATTATTTTCCATAAATTAAAAGATGGTGTCTTCAATTTTCCTTCCTTCTCTGTTCTCTCCCTTCCTATCTGGGGTGTTAACAGTATTTCCTGAAATGCCCAAAAATTATACTGAAATCACAGAATCACTCTGGTTGGAAAAGGCCCCCCCAGGATCACAGAACGCAACCATCTACCTACCTTACAATTTCACCCCTAAACCATATCCCTCAACACCTCATCCAAAAGATCTCTAAACACATCTAGGGATGCTCACTCAAGCACCTCCCTGGGAAGTCAATTCCAGAGCTTGACCACCCTTTCTCTGAAAAGATTCTTTGTAATATCTAGTTTAAACCTACCCTGTTGTAACTTGAAGTGATTGCCTCTTGTCCTATCACTAATTGCTTGTGAGAAGAGACCAGCACCAGCCTCTTCAAAATGTCCTCTCAGGTAGTTGTAGAGAGTGATGAGGTCTCCTCTCAGCCACCTCCAAACTAAAGATTTTGGAATGGGCTGCCCACGGAGGTGGTTGTCACCATCTCTGGAGGTGTTTAAGGTCAGGCTGGATTAAGTGCTGAGTGGTGTGATCTAGATGTCAGATGTTTAGGGTTACTTCATTGGTTTTAGGTCAGACTGGATGATGTTGAAGGTGTTTTCCAGCCTCATCATTACTGTGATACTGTCATACTGTCAAAGAGCCTCTGCTCTCTCAATCTTTCCTCGTAAGATTTATTCTCTAGCCCTTCACCAGCTTAGTTGTCCTCCTCTGCACCTGCTCCAGCACCCCCACATCTCTTTTGGTTTTTTGTTCTTTTCTCTGGTTTTCTATTCTATCTTGGTGTTTTTAGCTTTCACTGCTAGAAGCAGGAGGAAACACTTCAGAGCCACCATCAGAGCCATGACACTACCTTGTCTAGATTTAGTTAAGAGTCCATGCAATAGTTTTTGTTCGCTTTTCATCTCCTGATAAGCAAATTTACTTTAAGGAGCTTAGACTTTCACTCTACAATTGTGAGTTTCTAAAAAGCAAATCCACAGTGCTTCCACCCACCTCTTCCTCCAGGCTTTAACAAAATGCTCCTTTCCACCATCAATCCATGAGTCCACATTATCAGACCTATCTTCTTGTCTCTCTTCTGTGCAGCGCCACAGCTGATTATGCTAATGTATTCCAGAATAATTTAGAAGAAAATTTAGTGGAAATATATAAGGACAAGGAGGTGGTTCCCCTTGATTTGTGGTCCCTGTGCTCATGGTAACAGGTTTTTTTCAGAGTAAAAGGCAGATATCAACATCTGAAAAGCGATTTCCACTTAGTGGCATTCCAGTGGCTTTTTATTTTGTCTAAAGCCAGAGTTGTTAATTGTGTTTTGTATTGTGACAAAAAAATACTCAATTGTTAAGTTCTATCAAACAAAAAGATTTCTGAAATGACAATTTCACAGTATCACAGAATCACAGTAATGATGAGGTTGGAAAAGGCCTTAAAGATCATACAGTCCAACTTAAATCCAAATAAACCAAGTAAACCTAACATCTAACATCCAGATCATGCCACTCAGCACTTCATCCAGCCTAACCTTGAACACCTCTGGAGACCGTGACTCAACCTCCTCCATGGGCAGCCTGTTCCAAAACCGGATCACTCTTTCTGTGAAAAACCTTTTCCTAATGTCAAATCTAAACCTTCCCTGATGGAGCTTAAGACTGTGACCCCTTGTCCTGTCTCCACTGTCCAGGGAGAAAAGACCAACCTCCACCTGATCATAATCACCTTTTAGGTAGTTGTAGACAGTGATAAGGTCACCCCTGAGCCTCTTCTTTTCCAGGCTAAACAGACCCAGCTCCATCAACCTCTCCTCGTAGGGCTTACCTTCCAGGCCCTTCACCATTCCAGTTGCTCTTCTCTGGACTCGTTCCAGCACCTCAACATCCTTCCTAAACTGAGGGGCCCAGAACTGAACACAATACTCCAGTTGTGGTCTAACCAGTGCTGAATACAGAGGGAGGATAACCTCCCTCACCCTGCTGGCCACATCATTCTTGATGCAGACCAAACAATGACAATCGTTACAAGACAGATATTTTTAGATAGTTTTAAGGTAAAGGAAGCAGATCTGAACAGTTCAAAATTAGGAGAAAAAAATAAAATTACATTATTCATGACTGGTCTGCAAGTTTCTTTAATAGAAACATCAAAACCTGTATATGTTTTACCATGTGGCTATTTACATGCTCTGCTAAGTGCATTAAAAAAGAAAACAAATGCAAGGTGCCAACCCTGCCAGGAAGATTTTATGATCTAAGTTTATATGTCACATGGATGTAAACAACAAGGTAGAACAGGCCAAGAAGAGAAGACCTGACAACAGTAAACTTAGGCAATGTATTGGAATTGCTTACGTTTCCTTTTAGCTCAAGTACATGATGTTTGATTTTCCTGCCTAAATCCTCTTCTCAATTCCTGTTTTATGCTATTGTGGGGTAAAGAAACATTTGGTGATAGCACTTGGATTGGAAGGAATGGTTGTCTTCTGAAGAAATTAAGAGAAAGGAGGTTCTAGCTTCTAGAAGTAGCAAAAACTCTGTGGAGGACTCCAAAGAAACATCAAAGGAAGCAAAGAAGACTGGAAAAAAACCTAAAGGAACCTAGAAATAAAAACAAAACAATGAGACTTGATAGATAGGTCCAAACACAACTGTGAAGAGACCTCAAAAAATTTACAGCGCAAAGCTAGAAAAACAATTGTAAGGTGGCATGATATGGGAAGGTCAATAAAAGGATAGATATTTGATGAAGTGGAAGAAAACAGCATTGACAACAGAGATGAGGGAGATGGAGTAGCATGTGGAGAAAGTGACTGAACCCAAATAATGATTTGATCACGATTTGAATGGACTCACCAAGGCAAAATAAGAAAAAACTCTGACTCCTCCAAGGCTACAAAAACAACCATAGAAAATTGTCATTGATTCTATCTGCAGGAATAAAAAGTCCTGGGGAATTTCATCTATGCAGACAATCTGTTTTAACACACTACCTTTGATCTTGACCCTGGTTGTGAAGTAAAGGAGGGGAGAGAACCAGATGAAAGCATTGGGCGAAGGGGAACAAGCCTGAAGAGCAGAAGCAGTTTTACAAGTCCTAGACAACAGCCACATCCAGAAATCTGGAATCATCCTACAGAGTTTCAGTATCGGAGAAAAATGAAGCCAAGAAATAACCGGAATCCCTGGACAGCTGTTATGCAGAAAGGTTGTGTGAATTTGTACCTTTCTGGAATGGTCACATATCCTGAAAGTGCAGAAGAGGCTGCTCCGGCTTCTACATATAATAAGATTGGTTTTGAACCTGTCTCTGACCCTGTTCAAGTCCTTTTTTTCTTAAAACCAATCTCAGGATGCTTTCTTCAAGTAAGTTTAACAGAAAAGATTTGTACCATTTCTTGGCTCAGAAGAATTCAGAGCTATAAAGTATTTGCAGTTCTTAGTCAGAGACTTACTATTTTGTCTGGGCAACGCAAAGAATCTCTTTGTCTCTGATGCCCTGTTGTTAGAAATGAACACTTCATCCACTAGTCAGAGTGTTGGAGAAATTATAACCAATCCATTGTCAAATATCTTGAAACACTGGCATTTGAACTGATTCAAGGGTTCATAGATTCATAGGATGGTTCAGGTTGGAAGGGACCTTCAAGATCATCCAGTTCCAACCCCCCAACCATGGGCAGGGACATTCCCTCCCCACCAGACCAGGGTGCTCAAGGCCCCATCCAGTCTGTCCTTGAACACTTCCAGGGGGAAGGCAGCCACAACCTCCCTGAGCAACCTGGTCCAGTGTCTCAGCACCCTCCCTGTAAAGAAGGTACTTGATTGTAGTAAAATATAACCTTCTTTTTGCTGCCAAGAAGATAAGGGCTATGTTGGGAGTGGATGGGGAGATGGATAGATGAAAAGAGATAGTCCACATCAAAAAATACAAGAAAAATATATTGATTGGTTCCAAAGTCTGGCAACAAGGTTGGGGAAGGATCAGGAGAACAAACCTAGTGAGGGAGTTAGGGCTAGTTAGAACGGAGAAAATGAGGCTAAGGGGCAACCTTATTGCTGTCTGCAACTACCTGACAGCAAGGTACAGAGAGGTGGGGATTGGTCTCTTCTCAGAGGGAACAAATGCTAGGACAAGAGGAAATGGCCTCAAATTGCACCAGAAGACATTTAGGTGACCATGAGGAAAACCTTCCTGGACAGAGCTCTCAGCCCTTGGCACAGGCTGCCCAGGGAGGGGATTGAATTGCAATCCCTGGCTATGTTCCTGTCATGGAGATCTGGAGCTTAGGGGCAGGGTTTAGCCACAGGCTTGGGACATTTGTTTGGACTGGATGATTTAAACGTCTTTTCCAATATTAATCATTCTATAAAGAGACAAATGATTTAAATGACTATGTACATTTAGCAGTTTACATTGTATGGATAATTCCTCTGCATCACATACACTGAAATACCTTCCTTGGGTATAATCAAACCATCTTTTTTTCTCTAGATAGGTTTTCTTGGCCTTTCTTCTGCTTCTCACCTGCATGATAATTGCCAGTGGTCACATCGTTAAGCTTTAGGAGACTTCCAGATTCTTTTCAAATCTCACTGTATGGTTTGATGAGAAGAAATAGAAATGAGTTTGACAAAAGTATAAACAACAAAAATACAGAAATAGGGTAGTGTAACTCAGCACAGAAAGGAAACGTGGGCATACTGTTGGCTCTACAGAAATGCTGGATCCAACTCTGGACTCCACAGTGCAAGAGAGAGATGGACAGACTGGCCAAAATCCAATGAATATTCAGTAAAGGAGTGTCTCTCCTGTGAGGAGAGAAGTGAAGAGAGCTGTGACTCTTCAGAAGGTTCAGGAGGGTTTTATGGATGTATAGAAACACCTAAAGGTGGTTGGGAAAAGGGAAGAGAGAGTCTCTGTGTAGTGGTACCCAGTGACAGGACCAGAGGTGATGAGCACACATTGAAATTGAGGATACTCCATCTAAGCATCAAGATCTTCCTCACAGTGAGGGTGCCTGGGTGCTGGCATAGGTTGGTTTCCCAGAGATTCTGTGGAGGCTCCATTGTTGGAGGCATTCTGAAGTCACCAG
Organism: Upupa epops; assembly: GCA_013397515.1. Taxonomy (NCBI): domain Eukaryota; kingdom Metazoa; phylum Chordata; class Aves; order Bucerotiformes; family Upupidae; genus Upupa; species Upupa epops. The sequence continues at coordinate 486,125 of VZRI01002908.1, forward strand.
TACATGATGCCAGTAAATCAGCTCTAGTTATCCTTGCTTGAGCAGTGGTGTTGAACCAGATGACCTTTTAGCAGTCCCTTCCTGCTTCGACCACCCTGTGCTCCTGTGACTCAGGATGGGAGAAGGAATAGATCAAGGAATCTTGGATGCCAAAGGAAACTGAAGAGAACCAGCAGAGCTCCTGTATAGGTGGCAAATTGTCTCACAGACAAGAAGGCAGAGTGCCAGCTCCTGAATTACGGCCACAACACCCCGCAGGCATGGCTACAGGATGGGGGATGAGGGGCTTGAAAGCTGCCCAGCAGAAGAGTATCTGGGGGTGCTGGGAGATAGCCGACTTCACAGGAGCCAGTAGTGTGCCAACGTAGCCAAGAAGGCCAACAG
>VZRI01002908.1:486597-530176 GCA_013397515.1 Upupa epops
GGGTTAGATTTGATCTGAGGCAGAGATTCTTTGCAGACAGAGTAGTTGGGTACTGGCAGGGCCTTCCCAGGGAGGTGGTGGAGTCCCCATGCCTGGAGGTGTTGAAGAACCATGTAGCCATGATGCTTCATGCACAGCTTGAGTGGCAGCATGGAGGGGATCAGGTTGTGTTTGTCACTCTCAGGTGTTTACATGTTTGTTGGTGTGTGGATGGTTGGACTCAGTGGTCTACTAGGTCCTTTCCAACCAGGATTGCTGTGTGATTCTGTGTTCAACTTGTGAACACAGAATTTGCACAGAGACTACACAAAGGTTTGGGTTAAGATTACGAGGTCTCAAAAGGGTCAGATGGTAAAATCTTATGCACTTTCATTAGTACTTCTTTTTTGTTTTTTAAAGATAGGATTTTAATTAAAAGAAACACCAAGGAGATATAAGGTTTAGCAACCAGACTATCAAAGAGTCTCATGCAGTTAAAATTAGTAGGATACCAAATGAAGTGGTAAATGACTGTAGCTAAGTGATATTGCTGCTCATAGCAAGCAGGATTTTAAATTAATAAACATGAATATATTGCTTCACTGTACGTTGTGCAATAATGAGGGATGATGATGTTGCACATGCATCAAATGTCAGACCTCAACGCGACAGAACAATTCACAGCAAATGGAGAGGAATATGCAGAAGCTTGGGGGAAGACCTCCACTGAAGGAGTCACCCAATGTGAAATCACCCCAATGATCTCACAGAAACTCTTTATTCTAAACTGCATTGTGAAATCCTGAGTTAGAGAAAGAAAAATGGATCAAAAGAGCAGATACACAATAGATCTTATTCTTCCTAAGCTCTGCCTCTCAGAGGGAGAGAGCCAGAGATGCTTCTTGACTCTAAGAGAAATGCTTCCCTGTGTTTCCAATAGAGAAGGCGGCAAATCCCATCCATTCAGTGCCATCCCAGAATGATAAAATAGCTGTTCAGAGTGGCACACATCAACAGTCCCAGGAAGAAGCAAAAATGCTTCTTGTTTGCTTTCAAGGTGTGAAGATAAACCTCCAGTACCACCTAACAAGCAAAACCTTCTCTTTTCCTTATCAGCTACTGGGGTTTGCCCCAAATCCCACAAAGAGAGAGAAGCTTATTGGTCTTAACTAGTTCTTAGTACAATAGTAGTGTCCAAAATCAGAGTCGGCACCACATACCTTTGAGCATTGACCTTGTTCACATAATTTAGTCCCTTCCAAAATGTAATTTCCTAAATGAAAAAAGCCAAGAAAATGTAATACATAAAATATCATGCAAGGATGCTTTAGTTTTTATTCAGCCTAAAACAGGCCAATCTAATAACCAAGGTCACCAGTCTTGAGCTTCTATGTGACATGTGGTATAACTAAATATATGTACTTATTTGCATCAATTTTTGTCGCAAGCCAATTGAATTTGCAAATCATTTCCATCTGCATACTTACATAATTTGACAACTTTGCCCATCCTCAACTTGACTTATTTTTAACTTTCTACAGCAACTCAGTAAGTAATTATTACTTAAACTACTTCAGTTTGCAGCGACCACTACGATGGAAGCTTACAGCTGAGACTGGGTGAGCTCTGGAGATTCCCTACTCCAAGTGGTTTTGGAAATTCCCATCCCTCCCTCCTAAAAAAGAGGAGTTGAAGAGGAAATGAAACAGCAGGGCTGAGCAATGACTCGCCTGATGTCATGCCTCAGATGCTTGTCCTCTCTGCTAGGCTCATGATGCCTCTCAGGCATCAAATGTTTTTCCCCTTTAACTTTTGCATTAAACTTTCCTCAGTTCATTTTGTGCGATTTCTTCCTAACTTTTCAAAATATCATTTGACAAATCTTGAAGATCCAAACGTGGTTTTTTTTCCCCACAGACACGTTTGTTAAATTAATTTCTAATTCAAAATGTCATGCTTTTGCACTTCATGCATTCAAAATGTCATATACAAGTGCCATGGCAGCAGACTATGGAAATCTTGGCTTGTGGAGGGAAGACGGGAAGGAATACAGTAACAGATGCTCACACATATTTATAGACTATTGTACATAGAGACAGACACACAGCAGGTAAGGCTAGGACAGAAAGAGATGCAGTTCTTCTCTGGAGCCCCAGCATGCTCATTTAAAACCATTTAAATATTCCTGCTCAGATCATGACTTTAAGCTCAGTTGCCAGCATGGCTGGAAATTTCCAGTTGGACTATCGGTGTCTCCACAAGTTCTTTGCACAGCTCTACTCTCCAAAGCAATTACAAAAATGATGTAAGTACTCAGCACTCGGGAATCCTAGCAGGGTCAGTATTCTCTTTCTCCATTCTGTGTTCCTCCACACCTCTCAAAGCTAAACCTCTCAATAACTAAAGGAGTGGCCTTTGGATGATGCCAGCAGGTGGCAAAGTCCAAAAAGCAACCCTAGGGTTGATCTGCACTCTGCCATCTGAAGATGCTTCCGTCACCGGCTCTTTCAGCAGAGCCTTCAGAGAGATCAAAGAGTGTTTAAACACTTCCTTAAAGACTGCTTTTTGTATAAAGTCACAAGTATCAGTGGAAAACCACATCAAGATTTCATCCCAGAGACAATATTTAATTAAAAAGAGTGGACACTATTCAAAGGCCTAGGAAACCATTTTGGTTTCAGTAACCATCAATATGATCTTGATTTTTAAATACCTTTAGTCTGAAGGGGAAGCAAAAAAGTATTTGCATCTGAGAATTTCATGAGAATAATTCTGAAGTCCAAAGTACTTGCAAAAAGAAGTCGTTTCATAAGCCGGCAGAACAGTGTTAAAAATTTCCTCTTTATAGATATATTTATATTTTTTTTAAACATCAACAAGAAAGTCAACAAACCAGAAAACAAGGTGGCTTCTCAGTCTGTTTCATCACAGCCTGGAGCAAAAACAGGATTTAGCACCCTTCCCCTTATGGGGTGGCACAGAACAATAACGCACACAGACAAAAAGTGACAACCTTCCTCACCTTGGGGCACTGCAAAACTGTATTTCACAAGATACAGAAAGATGAGAGAAAAGGTCATTTTTTTGTTGCCCTTTTTCTTTTTTCTTTTTTTTTTTCTTCTTATTTTTTTTTTTTTACTTCTAGTCCAGAAATTCATCTGCAAAGCTACAGAATCTCACAAAAGAAAAAGAGGTCATACACAAGAAGGAGGGAAAGGAAAACATCTTCTTTTACATGCTAGTCCAAATATTTTTATTATAGTACAGTTGAGATGCTAGAAAACAACTGTTTTGCAAAATGTATTGATACTGAACCGTTTGATACTGAGGGGGTAGCAGCTCCTGGCAGATAACAGGGCCATAGCAGTTGCTTATGACAATTCATGACATAGCTGGTGAATTTACCCAACACCAACAGCAAGCAGAAAGATCATGTCACATTGATCATACTCCTTCTTAAAATCTTCAAGGTGGATGTCTAGTGTCATACATGTATTCAGTAAATTCCAGGACTTCTATAAGATCACAAGTGACAGCTGGACTGTTACGGGGACATTAAAACAAATCATCAGGACTTGCTGGGGCTCCTGACCTTTTCTGGATCTCTTGTGCTTCCTTCTACCAGTGGGGGGTCAGATCATGTCCCAGCAATAAAAGAAAATGGTGCCAGTCTAAATTAAAACCAAGCTAAGCTTCAAAAGTAATTTCTAAAACCAAAACAGACTGGTGAAGTCCATCTGGTTTTAGGTTGGTATATGACACACATACACAGAATCAGTCTGGTTGGAAAAGACACTTGAGATCATCAAAAGTCCAACCAACCCTACTCTACCAAGGTCACCACTAACCCAGATCTTTAAACACCATATCTAAATGATCTTTAAACACCTCCAGGGATGGTGACTAAAGCCCCTCCTTGAGCAGCCTGTTCCAAGGCCTGAGGATCCTATAGAGGAATTGGAACAGGCTGCTCAGAGGGGTTGTAGAGTTTCCTTCTCTGGAGATATTCAAGATCCACCTGGATGTGTTCCTGTGCAACTTGGTCTAGGTGATCCTGCTGTGGCAGGAGGGTTGAACTAGATGACCTTTCAAGATCCTTTCCAATCCCTAATGATTCTATGATTCTAAGTTTTTCATCATGTCAAGTCTAACCCTGCCCTACTGCACCTTGAGGCCAGTCTTTTTTGTTCTATCTAATTACCTGTGAGAAGAGATCAGCACGCACCTCTCTACAATGTCCATTGAAGTAGTTGTAGAGGGCAATAAAGACTCTCCTCAGCTTCCTCTTCCTCAGACTAAACAGCGTCAGTTCCCTCAGCTGCTCCTGATCTGTTGACTAGGCCCTTCACCAGATTCATAGAATCTTCTGATTCCCCCCCCACCCATGATGCTGTTGGCCCTCTTGGCCACAANTATCCTGGTCCCTGGGGTTGTTCTTGTCCAGATGCCAGAATCTACACTGACAATTGTTGGACCTCATTCAGTTTCTCTGTGCCCAGCTCTCTACCCTGTCCAGGTCTCACTGAATGGCAGCACAGTCTGCTGGGGTGTTGGTGACACTACCCAGGTTTGTGTCATCAGCAAACTTGCTGTTAGTTCACCCTAATCTCTCGTCCAAGTCATTTCACTTCTCTTTGAACCCATCATACCACCTCTACATCTTTCTGGACTTGGGGTGCCCCAAACCAAACCCAAAATGTGGCCTCACCAGTGCCCAGTGCATGCACATGTACCACCAAGCATATGCTCACACATACGTGCACATAACTGAAAAATCTTACTATCCACCAGTAGGTGAAGACTAAGCTAAAAATCAAGAGGAATGACTTTGAGCATCTAAGTGTGGAGGCTGAAGAAACCTCTGCAACACAAACTCATATTCTAGATATACTCACATGAGGCCTCACACAGGACTTCAGCTTGTCTCTTTACAAATTCTTAGGATACTAGAAAGGTTCTCTAAGCCTTGGCCTAGGCTATCATATTTTGGGATTGACTAGTGAGTAGAGAAGCCAGGTATGAACACGTAAAATGCCAACCAAAATACAGAGCCCAAGTCACAGCCTCCATAATGGAAGCTGGAGGCCATGTTTGCGGTTTGAATGTGGCCCAATCGCTAGCACAAAGGAACTGAGAGTTCTGTGAGATGCAGTCTGCTTTTACTATCAGATATGCTCCCGTTTATTTAAATTCCTTCAGGAGTCTCCAAGTGTTCCAACATAAATAAGCATCGCTACCTGGGAAGGAAAACAGAGGATGAAAGAATGATCTCCTGTCTTTTCATGCCAAATGCTGCAAGAGCAAAGGTACAGGAATAAATGATCGAGAAAGAAAAGGGAGGGGGGAGCAAATCCTAAATGAAAAGATGAAGCGGGCCTTCGTACTGAGATGTTTCTGAAGTTTACAGCAAAATCTGCTCCTTGTGGTTTACTGATCTCTGATCATTTTTCTTGAAGGATTAGTAGCAATTATCATTAAGGTTCAAGCATTTAACTGTGACTGCTGCAATAAATCTTATTAAAATAACTGAAACATACTTTTTTTGCATGTGGCAACCTGTCTCTGAATCACAACCATCTGTACATAGTTATTGCCTGGTGCACACAGATGGCAGCGAAACAACTATAAAGCTATACCATTCTTTAATCATAACTTCTAACACAACTAAACAAAGTGAAATTTGAGTCAGACCATTAGCATTTGAAAGACTATATGATCACTGTAATTAACAAATACGCTTTAGAAACCCGCTACAAAATGTTTTATTGGTTTCTGATTGAAAAAATAATGACAACATTTGCACTGGGCAACAGCTTGTTTTAATCTTTGACAGCTCATTTAGAGAAATCATATGTTAACAATAGAATTGCAGCCTTAAAGTTTTTATACCGCACAGCTCCTTTACAGATTTAAAATGACAGTGAAAGGTAGTAGAATAATTTATTCCTTCTTGCTTAAGGCACAGAATCATGAATGCTTCAGGTCAGTAACTGCAGGGCTACACTAAACCCCTGTCACTCCAAATCAGTTACAAAGTGAGCATCTGTACTCTCTGCTTAGCCTTCGAGCAAGAAGGAGGAAAAAAAAAGAACCCACATTACTTACAAATTCTGGGCCTCTGAACACGAACAGCTCCAAATAAAGCCAGCAGGCAGCTTCCTGAATATCTTTCTTCTGCATAATGCCAGATATTGACCTGCTAGATCCAGCACCATCTTATTAGATATAAGGCACCAGCATATTGCTGCCTCAGATGCCTGCTCTTGTGCTGTAGTTTGGGGTTGGAGACAAACTCAGAACTTCCACTAATGGCTGTCAACTGGTCTTCAAGGTTTTAAAAGTGCATTTGCTAGACAGGTTTTGAGACCTGTAAGACAACCACCCAAATAAGCTCTCCCACAGAGAAGTATTTTCAGTCCTGCTTTAGCTAATAAAGGTTCACTTTGTAAATCACCATTCACCCCACATCTCCTGTTCACTTCCACAGAACACATGGACACAAAACATCTTCAGAGTTCACCACCTCATTTTTACCTGAAGCAACAAGACAAGGAACTACAAACAACCCCATAGTCGTGGCTTCAAGATCTACCACTTATTGTCCAACCTGCATTAAATAATAATGTGGATGCTTTTAGTTCATTACAAAAGCCAAAGCAAAGGCACTGCTCTTTCCATCTGAAACCGGCTAGGAGCCTATGAACGTGGTCAGCAGCATGATTCATTTGAGGAGAAGTAGCTTGTCAAGCTACAGTGGCCTCCTCCAAACCTTCCAAAGCCATTAGTGCTTCAGAAAGCCTTTTACAGCATCCTGCCGTTGGCTCGAGCTTTGTGAGGATAGCTCTCAGGGAAAGCAAAAAGGAACTGAGGAAGGCAGCAGGTCCCCAGATTCAGGCTGCTTGTACTATGTTGCGAGACTGTCAAAGCACCAGATGAAAATGAACAAATTTAGATTTAAAGCACTTGAATAGGCTGTCTTGGTATTTAAATGGATGCTTTGGTCTTTTAAAGTATAGATGAGCTAAAGAAACATTTCACAGAATACACAAAAGAAGTTTCATTATGAAATTATTCACCGAGACATCAAGAACGTTTGTCTTTTACAAACACCTTGCTCTCGTGCAGCATCAGACAGGCACATGTTTATCTCAGTCCTTTGTCAGCTCCAAGTACAAATAATAGGAGACAGATGTGGTGGATGTATATGTATCTCGTGAAGCATAATAGCAATTCCTTGATGGGCTTAGGGTAAGCAATTGCCCTCCCTGGGGCATATTTGAACTGTTTGAGATTCTCCGCTGCCAGCTACACAGCTTGCTACCTGTCAGGAACTGGAATTGGCAGAAAACAGCTGGTAGAAATCAATAGATGTGCCAGTTCTGGTTCATCCAGCAGAGATGCTGTGGAACAGTGCCGTGCCTCTGATAGGAATTAGGCAGCACGAACACGTTTTATTTGCACATAGCTTCAGTGCCTTCTCAGCCAGGGAATATTAAGGTTCAAATGATGTTAAGTGATTATTACATTTTAAAACCTGACATTCACATAACAAGTAACACGAGAAATTGGTTGTAAACAAGGAAAAATTCAGTTGCTCAATAAGATGTAGCACAAATCCCCTTCTGCATCCGCAACAAGAAATGTCAGCAGTGTTGTTGGAGATGTCAGTCCTGGGAATATGGAAGAACAGCCATGGGAAGATGTGGGTCTTTAAGAACAGCAGTCTTCAAGTGTGAGAATAGCCTAACTCAATACTCAAAACAAAACACAAATAAGGAGACCAGCCTGCCTTGGTGGGTAAATCACGGCAGAGCTCTGGCACAAAGGTCTACCATCAAGAAGAATGAGGCAGGAATGGTCTACCAAGAAGAAATTTGGAAGCATAACTCAGGCACACTATTAGGATGCTGTGGCAAATGCCCAGATTTACTGGAGACTGGTGAAGAATGTCAAAGGCAAGAAGAGCTTTTCATCACTTCAGCAGCAAATGACTGGTTGAGGAAAAAGTGGGGACATTGCTGAAGGGGGTGGGTGGTTTCCAAGAGGAAACACAGATAAGGATGAGCCCTGTGCACCTCAGTTATCACTGTAAAGGTCTACCAGGCCTCCCTCCATGCTTAAAGTCAGTTCAAGGAGAAGACCAAAAGAGTAGTGGCAGAAGATAAAGTCAGACATTACTGGAGACACCTTGATCTATATGAATTCAGCGGTCTATAAAGGATGCATCTAAGTGAAAGTGCAGGGAACTAAATAATGTCCTCACAAGGCCATGTGAATGATGATGGAGATCAGGGGAGAACCCTGACAACTGGAGGAGAGCAAACTTAACACACATCTTTTCAAAAGGACAAGAAAGGAGACTTTTAGGGTCAGTGAGTCTTGATCAGCCAGGAAAGTCATCAAAACCCATCTGGACTTGGTCTGGGTGATCCTGCTGTGGCAGGGTAATTGGATTGGATGATCTTTCCAGGTTGGCTCCAATCCCTGATGTTCTATTCTGTGACTTGGTCTAGTTGTCCTCTTGTGGCAGGGGATTGGACTAGATGATCTTTTGAGGTTCCTTCTGATGAATGAAATTAGGATTGAATCAAATCCTAAGGATTCAATGACTCTATGATTCCAAGTTTTTGGTCTTGCTACAGTGGACATGGTCACTGAGAGAAACCAGCATGGATTCATCAAAGACAAATCACACCAGAACATCCTGGTAGCTTTATGAGACAAACTGACTAGATCCATGGATGACAGGAGAGCTATAGACATCATTCACCTCTGCTTTCAAAGGCTTTCAACTCTGTCTTCCACCATATCCTAGCATCCCAGGTTAGGATGTTATGTTATGGTCTGAGTAGGTAGGAAACCTGAAGATCGGAGGTTATTTATTAATGGGTTATGTTCTAACTTAATCTGTCCCATTCAACACCTTTATTAAAGGCCTGGAGGAAACACCCTCTTCAGGACTGCAGATGACACCAAATTAGTGGGAACAGTTGATAAGCTTGAAGGCTTATCTTGTAATTTATCATGGGATGGCCCATGGTAGGAGTATAAGAGGCAAATGGATATAAGGAAACATCTCACAGAGATGTCATTGTGGGGAAACACTTTGGAGGGTTTCAAGACATGACTAAATAAAGCTCCTGAAAGTCTTGACCCTACAGTTGCTTTTTTAAAATAGGTGGTTGAACTGCATGATATCTTAAGATCTCTTTGAACCTGAATTGTAAACCTGCAAGAAAACAACATTCTCATGGTTAGGAACATAAAAAAGGACTAATACACCTTCACAAATATCCATCGAGATAGATTAGACAGACACACAGATAACTTGTCTTTAAATAAATAATATGTGTTCATACCACTACATTGAAGACCTCTGCTGCGGATTTTGCACCTACAGATTGGTTTGTTACATCTGAAGCAAGATAGCTTTGCAAAGAGAAGGAAGAATATCTGCAGACAGAGGGGAAATTAATTTTATAATAGCTCAGCTACATGGAATTATGACCCTTATCAAATGTAAATACTTTGCTAAGGCTCCACACTTTAGACAAATAGAATTGAAAATATTATCACATGACACAATAAGAAAACCCACATAGAATTATAGATTCATAGAACAGTTTTGGCTGGAAGAGACCTTCAAGATCATAGAATCATCAGGGATTGGATTGGAAAGGACCTTGAAAGATCATCCAGTCCAATCTCCCTGCCACAGCAGGACACCCTGACCAGGTCCAGGCGGGTTTCAAATGTCTCCAGAAAAAGAGACTCCACACACCCCCCCAGGCAGCCCCTGAAGCACCCATCACTCTCCCTGGGAAGAAGATCATTGTCCAACCTTTACCTAGCCCTACCAGCATCACTAAAACTTGTCCCCTGCACAATATCTACCCTTCTCTTCAACACCTACAGGGATGGGGACTCAAGCCTCTCCCTGGGTAGGCAGTTACAATGCCTGACAACCCTTTCAGGAAAGAAATTCCTCCTGTCATCCAACCTGAACCTCCTAAAGTGCAGCTTCAGTCCATTTGCTCTCATCCTGCCACTCTTTACTAGGGATAACAGACCAACTCTACCTCTCTGCAACCTCCTCTCAAGTAGTTGTAGAGAGCAATAAGGTCTCCCCTCCATCTCTTCTTCTCCAGGCTATAGAGTTCCAGATGCCTCAGCTGTTCCTCATACAACATATCTGCCCTCTGACGGTGAAAAAATCAAAAGGCTTCTCATTGGGTCAAAGCCTCCTTCTGGCATCCACCTGCCATGGCCTGGTGTTCTTATGCCGGTGACTATTGGCTCTGGTGGATCAGCTCCACCATAGATTTCCATGGGCTGCAGGTAGACAGCTTGCCTCATCATAATCTTCCAAGGGCTGCAGGGGAATGTTTGTTGTGGTGCCTGGAGCACCTACTTTCTTTTCTTCCTTGATTATCTTTCTGTCTACAGAGGTGTTGCTCTCACACAATCTCACTCCTCTCCAACTGCAGCTGTGCAACTTTTTTCCCTTTCTTAATATCTCAGAGGTGATACCCCTGTAACTGATGGGTTCAGTCTTGACCAGCAGCAGGACCAGTTCAGTCTCGACCAGTAGCAGGTCCACTTTGAGGAAGACTGAAGACTGTTCTTTAAGAAAACCAAGCTTTCCAAGCCACCAGAGACAACTCTTTTCAAAATGCTGTTTAGAAACAACAGAAATGTTGATGTCAATCACATGCAAGTGGAGGCATGTTATTTTACTTGTCTGTTCCCTGGTTTGCAGAGATCACTGAAAACAGTCCAAACTTGTGATGGAGCACACCATCATTTAGCTGTTCAACCTGGAGAAGAGAAGGCTCCAGGGGGACCTTAGAGCAGTCCCCCAGTGCCTTAAGGGCTACAGGAAACCTTATTATGAAGGACTTTAGCGATAGGACAAGGGGGTGGCTTCAAGGTGAAAGAGGAGAGGGTTAGATCTGAGGCAGAAATTCCTACCTCTGAGGGTTCTGAGGCACTAGAACAAGTTGTACGGAGAGATTGTGACTGCTCCATCCACCCCTGGATGTAATAAAGTCCAGGCTGGATGGGGCTCTGGGCAACCTGGTCTGATGAGAGGTGTCACTGCCCACAGCAGGGGGGTTGGAACCAGGTGAGCTCTGAGGTCCATTCCAACCGAAAGCATTCTGTGATTCTAAGATACAGCAGTAACAACCAGGAGACCAGTGGTTTAAAATGAAACAGAAATCCACTATTTAAAACACTGCAGGTGAAACCAGTAAGAGTAACATGGTGAGGAGCAATGCCCCATGAGATACAGGAGGTAGCAGTACTTGCTAAAAGCCTCAAAATCTATGGTACTACAAAAAGCTGTATCTAGCTAAAGTCAAGTTTTTTATTTAGTGCTGCAGAAGTTTTCATTTATAATTTGGCAATGCAAATCACTGAAAATCCAGCACTATTTGTGATCAGGCTGCCATTCTCTGTTTTCATCTGAAACGCACTATATTTAATACTTTAAGTGCCTCTTAGTCACCATGCCAACACTTCTCTGCCTTTGAATCCTTTGATACCTGTTATTCTGTCATGACCGCCACAGTCAGTCCAGCTTAATTATGCTTCTGTCCTTCTGCACCTTCTTCAGTAAAGATCTTCACCTCCTGATGCCATGCACCAACACTTTCCTCCATTAGCAAAGGTCTTGTCTGCGAATAGTATTTCCAATTAAAATGACAAGCTCATACCACTCACAAAAAGGCTTTTGCAGAAGTGTCTGATAGTTCCTCAGGTAACCATGTGAACTTAACACCCTTTCCTCTGCCTCTTCACCAGCACTTCACCTTAGAATGATCGAATCTAAGGTTGAAGAGACCTGTAAGATCATCAAGTCTAATCATCAGCCCAACATCATCTCCTTCAGATATAATTTCCTTTCAGTATGGCAGAACTGATGGGCAGCAAATCAGGTTTCTGCTTCTTTCATGCTCTTCTACCATTTGAAATGAGTTATGCTGATTTATTTGAGTTGATGACTCAAAATGATGAGTCAAAATACAGAGTGGATGACACTGCTTTTCTTCAGACAAAGTGGGAAGTATGATGACTTAAATCATGTACTCATCTATTTACTTCTCCCAGTGTGATGAGGAACATCCTTACTGAGTCCTTAGTTTCTGATGTGGAGAACGAGGACATTCATTCCCTGAAGAATAAGACGTGAAAACACACCCAGACCATTGTGTTTTTACCAGAGCTGGGATGAACTGATGACAAGAACTAGGACACAAAGCCCATAGAATCATGGAATCACAGAATGTTAGGGATTAGAAGGAACCTCTAGAGATCATCTAGTCCAACCCTCCTGCCAGAATAGGATCCCCTAGAATGGATCACACAGGTGAGTTTTGAAACTTACCAGAACAGGAGGCTCCACAACTTCTCTGGTCAGCCTGTGCCAGGGCTCTGTCACCATCACAGGAAAGAAATTTCTCCTTGTGTTGAGGTGGAACTTCCTATGTTCTAGTTTATCCCCATTTTTTCTTGTCCTATTCCTGGGCACTACAGAAAATAGACTGGTCCCTTCCTCTTGACACCCACCCCTCAGATATTTATAGACATTAATGAGATCCCCTTCTCTCCTCCAGTCTTAACAGTCTCAGTTCTCTCAGCCTTTCCAACTAGGGGAGATGTTCAAGTTCCTTAATCATCTTCATGATTCTCTGTTGGATTCTCTCCAGTAGATTCCTATCTCTTTAGAATTGGCAAGCCCAGAACTACACACGGTACTCCAGGTGTGATCTGATCAGAGCAGAGCAGAGGGGGATAAGAACATCCCTAGACCTACTAGACACACTTTTCTTAATGCATCCTAGGATACCATTGGCCTTCTTGGCCACAAGGGCGCACCACTGTCTAGGGGAGAACTTACTATCCAACAGGACTCCAGAGTCCTTCTCCATGGAGCTGCTTTCCAGCAGGATGACACCTAGTCTGTACTGTCGCATGGTGCTATTCCTTCGTACATGCAAGACTCTGCACTTTCCTTATTCATAGAATCACAGAATCATAGAATCATTAGGGATCAAAAGGGACCTCAAAGGATCATCCAGTCCAATCCCCCTGCTACAGCAGGATCACCTAGACCAAGTTGCACAGGAATAGATCCAGGCGGGTCTTGAACATCTCCAGAGAAGGAGACTCCACTCATGAGGTAGTCAGTAATCTCATAAACCAAAATCACTGGACTTTAGTTAAAAAAAGAAAAAAAAATAAAAAATGAAAAAATAAGTCACGTGAGAGTTTCAATCTTGTGGAAAATATCCCTTGACTGGTTTATGTATGGGGATTATGTGCATCATTCTCTAATAAATCTAACCACTAACTTCTAGGTATGCAGACCCAGGTCAACAATCTACTGAACAAGAACCAGCAGGGTGCCCAGGTGGCACAAAAGGCCAAAGGCATCCTGATTTGGAGCAGGAATAGTGTGGACAGCAGGACTAGGGATGTAATATTTCCCCTGTACTGGGCACTGGTGAGGCCTCCCCTCGAGTACTGGGGGCAGTTCTGGCCCCTTGCTCAAGAAAGAAATTGAGGGGCTGGTGCAGGTCCAGAGGAGCAATGAGAATGGAGAAGGAAGTGGAGGGAAGGTCTTATGAAGAGAGGCTGAGTGAGCTGGGCATGTTAAGCCTGGAGAAGAGGAGACTCAGGGGAGATCTTATCACTCTCTATAACCTTCTGAAGGGAAGTTATACACAGGTGGGAGTCAGGCTCTTATCCCAAGTGACTAGTGATAAAATGAGAGGGCAGTGACTGAAGATGCCAGGGGAAGGTTAGGTTAGAGGTTAGGAAGCCCTTTCTCACAGAAAGAGTGATTAGACATTAGAATGGACTGCCCAGGATGGTGGTGGTATGCCCATCCCTGGAGGTGTTTAAGGACAGACTGGATGTGGCACTTCATGCCGTGATCTAGCTTATTGTGGTGACATTAGGTCGTAGGCTGGGCTGGATGATCTCAGAGTTCTTTTCCAGCCCAAATAATTCTGTGAAGAAAACAGTTTCTTCCTATTAGCTGGTGAAGTCAGCAATGTGTGTCTCCAAAGTGAACTGCTAGGGAAGCCATCTGTGAACCCTCTGCTAATAAATATATAATACAAGCTTTTCAGGAATGTTATTATCTGGGAGACAGAAGGCAAATTTCCCCCACTTCAAGATTCATGCTTTTCTGCAGAATCCTTTCTAACATTAAAAAGAAGTTATTTTGTCTGATACTGAATTATCATAATTCAGATCTTCCAGGAATCATGCGGTGTCTTCTCTGCAAGAAGAAGAGATTGAGAAGAGTTGATCGTCCTATCCTTTTTTGTGTCCTCTGCCCAGTTTTTGTTATCACCAAAGTAAAGTGAATTGCAGGTATTTGTATCTCCTCCACATTGTTCTTCACTTCTACACCTGCTACATCTCATCTTTTTAGGCTGTTAAGAGAGAGCAAATCAAAATCCTGTAGCCTTTGGATCACAAGTGATGACATCTCAGCACTGAAGATATCCACGTTTATTTTGCTATCAGAATAGCAACCTTTCCTAAAATTCCAGCTCTAATATCTAACTGAATCTGTATCAGCACTTTACTGAAAGGGGTGTCAGGCATTGGAACAGCCTGCCCAGGCTCAGTCTGCATCCCTGGAGAAGATGAAGAGAAGGGCAGGCACTCTGTTGGGGGACAGTGATAAGTGGTGATGATAGGGCTGGGAAAAGGTAGGACGATGACCTTGAAGGTCTCTTCCAGCTCAAATTGTTCTATGGTTCTACACTTGCATTCTGATCATTTAGTGTGCCCAATGCCAATTGAACAGTTGTGTCATTTTTCCACTAACAATCAGGTTTTTCTGTAAACAGAAGATATTTTGCAAATAAAAGATTTTTTTTCAGAATTGTTTTTGATAGTTTTGTAATTTTTCTTGTTGCTGAACTTTATCATCATTTTCAAGAAACACTCAGAGAAAAATAAAGCCAGTCCTGTATTGTTTAAACTCCTAATCCCTGTAAGGTACAGCAGAGAGGAGAGAAAACCAGGAGGGGTTCTACTTCACATCTGCTCATTCCTGCTTTCTGGTTTGTTTGGTTTTTTTTGTTGAAATCCCACGATGGATTCCAAGACTGTGAGAATTTTGGTAGCCATTCCATCACAAAGCAGACATCTCCGTTGTTCCCCACCTGCTGCATGACATAGTCAAAGCCATTAATCTGCAGGGTTTCCGTTAATTTCAACTCTGAAAGGATAAATTCATGCTGTATTGCTTAAATTTTTTTAGAATCCCAAGGAGCAATAGCAGTGTCCTCTTTCCTCCTTCTCCACCAGCCCCCTCATACTCCTTGCAGGAGGGTAAATGGGTTTGATGAAATTCTTAAGCAGTCGTGACACTGAAATTTTTATTTAAAGGCTCTGTAATATAAGAGTGTTACTTGACTAAAGGAAGGCTGATGAGGGTTTAACTGGGTTTCTAAGTGAGAAGCAGACTACAGCTTCCAGCTTTCATGACTCCTCGGGCAGATGCTCAGCTCAAAGCCAGCCAGCTCTGAAGTCACTCTCCAGGCAGCCTGGGTACCATCCCAAGGCTGCACTTCCCATGCTGTCAGTGGACTGGGAGCAGCTGCTACAGTTCCTGGTCAAAAAGTCGCCTCCTCTGTGGAAATAGAAGAAGAATTTATATATCTGGGTAACAGACACTTTCTCCTTCAAACCTCTTCCAGTCACCAGCTGTAATTTCCCTTGTAGCCTTAAATAGCTTTAGCAGATATCATAGAGCAAATGTGCTCCAGCAGAACTACCCAACAGGTTTCTATAGCTCAAGGGAGTTGAAAGGGAGCTGAGGTGTCTGTGGATCCCAATCCACTGAAGTCAGCAGTGCTATCAAAGCAGCCTACACACAGGTCTTTGAGCTACCAAAGGAAACTCCTCACCATTTCCCCAGGAAGAACAGGGCGAAGCATGCACATAGTTCCAGAAATCAATTCCTGTGCTGTAAACTGGTTTGGTTTTTATCTTGTTACATCTTGTTCTACCTGAATAGACACCCCATGGGCAGGGTGAGGTAACTTCTGCAGGATCTCCTTGCTTCAGAGATACCTAAGACTAATCAATGAGTTTCCTCTGGGAAAAAGAAAAGCGTCATGATTTGTATTTATAATGTCTTTGCTTGATTTCTATTTTGCTGCAGACTATCCTGGTGCATTTTTAGGTAGGATCACAGAAAATAACATCACTAGATTACATCTCCATAAGCATTCTTACCTCTCTGTCAAATAGAAAGTAGTGTGCAAATGCAGGCAAAGCTGCTTTGGCTTTTGGTAATGAGCCGAGTGCTCCCTCAGTTCTCTGGGTAAATGTTATTAATTCAATTCTGAAAATATAAAAGGCCAGCACAAATACATATTTTTAAATAATTGGAGGAGGTGGGGAGTGTCTCCTCACCATTCCTCTTTTTCCACTCTTGATAATTTTCTCCTCTCTACCTTTCTTCTTCTTCAGGATTTATTTTCCTGTGCTTCAATTAAGTTAAATCCAGCTGATTTTTCAGTGCAATGAAAAGAAAACTAAAATGCCTTACAATTCCTTAAAATTTCTGTCAAAAAAAGCTTCAGAATTGAACTATGTATTCTATAATAATGGCAAAGCCATCTGCAAAAATACCTGCAGATCTCCATTGAGGTACATATCCCTAGAAGCAAAAAAACCAAATGTCTAAGTAAGATTATTTGGGTCATTTTGCAATTTTTAGCCAGTAGAGACTATTAACTTGCCAAACCAAGGGTGATTAAGCTAAATTATTTCCAATTACTACCATCAACAAAGCTAATTTTATAGAGTATGTGTTACATGGAACAAAAATCCCTCAAACATTACAAAACCGTTCAATTACACAATGAAACAGGGAAGGTGTGAGAATATTTAGGTAACATGCTCTAAGAATATATAGAGAATATATAAAAAATATAGTTTTCTTAAGAAGAAAACTAAACATTTCGTTTTCTACTAATTTCTCTTGGGGCTTATCCATGTTTTAATGCTTTTCACCAAAATAATACAGAAGTTCTTCATCAGGATTAGTTCTCTCAAAAAAAAAAAAAAAACAAAAAAACAAAAAAACCCAAAACAACCCAGTAATTGTGGAAGACAGAGAATGAAGATAAGTTTTCATTTCATTCTATTCACCTCTGTTGACTTTGTCTATTGTAGAGCCATCTAAATCAGGCACATTGAAATCAGTCCTGTGGACAATCGAAGGTCTGGACCAGGGCTAGTATTTATTTCCGTACATTTCACCTCCACTCACGGACTATAATCAATTAATTTCTTGGAACCATTATGTTCCCGAGACAGGAAGAGAAAGGAGTAGCCTGGGGATCAAACATGCCCTATATTCATGGTCTTTACCTGAAAGGAAGAAACGGTAGGAACACAAAAAATATGGGAATTAAGTTCTGCAGGACTACTGAATCCTACAGTATACCAGCACCAGGCACCTGACATCAGTATCTGGAGAGGATGTAAGACCTAGCAACAACCCTGTTGTCTGATGTGATGTTGCATCTATAGATCCATCATAAATAGACTATGTTTGTAGTTCTTCTGTCCTTGTAACTTCCAGTTTTCACTTTCCAGAACTCTAAGGAGCTCACTGGAAGAGCTTGGTTTAGTACTCAACAACCCGAATGGGACATAGTTTAGTATCTTTAGCCAGGGAATGGTTTCTCCCATCAAAGGGTGGGTCTAGATTTTCACTGACATCTCTGTCTCCCATTCACATAATGCAGTCCCTGTAGTTTATATAAAATTATTCCATTCCATCAGAAGTTCATATTCCTACCCAGATGGCAGTACCGATTCAGACTGCACAGTTTCAAGAAAGCAGATGGGAAGAGAGGCTCTTAAACCTCTGGAATTATCCCAAATGTACTGCATGCCACAACTGGCAAAAAAAAAGAGGAAACTCAAGGGTAAGACAAGAGCTGGATAATGGAAGGCCCAAGGGAAGTGAATTCAGCCACAAAATGACTAAGCCAATGTAAAATCACATTAAATCTCAGAAGAAAAGAAAATAAAGCTTATACCACCCTGTCTCAAAAAATTTCACGTTTTATAATATTTAACATGAGCAGGATGTGAGGAAGAATAAGGATCTGTAGCTGTTTTACAAGATTGTTTACTCAAAGATAGCAAGGTCTTCCACCAACTTAGGTAGTCAAGGGTTTCTTTCTGATTTTCTAAAACTCTGTTTTATCCAAATCAGTGTTTGGTGGGAACATGGTGGTGGTTGCTGCCCCCCCGTCCATCTGGTCTTGTGGCAATGCATCATCCAGACTGCTGCTGACACCATGTGTCATAGAATCATAGGGTTGTAAGGGACTTCCAAAGCTCATCTAGTACAACCCCTCTACAACAGGCAGGGCCATCACTCACTAGAACAGATTGCCCACAGCCCCATCCAGCCTGACCTGGGATGGCTCCAGGCATGGGGCCTCCACCACCTCTCTGTCAGCCTGTTCCAGGCATCCCCCACCCTCAGATTCAACAACGTTTTCCTCCTGTCCAGCCTCACTCTGCTCTTTTCCAGCTTCAAACCTTGACCCCTCATCCTATCATTCCCTGTCTTTGAGAACAGTCTTTCCCATCCTTCTGACAGACCCCTTTCAGGGGATGTAATGACACTATGATGTCCCCCACAGAGTCACCCCTCTTTCAAGCTAAACTACTCCAACTCTCTCAGCCAGTCCTCATTAAACAGTGCCTAAACTCTTGTCCCAGTGTCCAAGCTCTTTGACCCTCAGCACCTCAGGAGCATGATGCTAACACAGGACCCCCAAATCCTTGTGTTTTATACTGGGCAGATGATTGGAGATGACCCAAGAAGCCTCAGACACGCTCTCAGTGTTTCTCAATGAAATGTCGCTCTGACCTTCTCTAAGGGAAATGTCAGATTTTTCATTACACGGAAAATTTCAAAATGTCATTTTTGTTGCAGTTCTGAACGGCACTATTTTTAATTCCCAGGGGACAGGAATTCCAGTGCCTGTTTATCTCTAGTCAGCACACATTCTCCTTGCTGGAGAAATCTAGGCTCTATGACTTATTGTCTACTGTTTTAATTACTTTTTCTAAAGTAACTAGCTGTGAATCATAACTCAGGATTACAATTCCTAGTGTAACGCTCAATAAGTAGCCCACCACTCACAAATTCTTTGTGTTAAGAACATAACTCTACAGCTAACAATATCATTCACAATCTTAGTGTCATAGAATTACCAAGGTTGTAAAAGACCTTCAAGGTCATCAAGTCCAACCATCTGCCCCACAACCTCCAACCACTAACCCATCTCCTGAAATACCCTGTCTGCTCATTTGCTGAACCCCTGCAGGGATGGTGCCTCCATCCCCTCCCTGGGCAGCTTATGCCAAAGCCTCCCCATTCCTTCTGGGAAGATTTTCCTAAGATCTAATCTGAACCTCCCCTGTCACTACCTGACCCCATTTCCTCTGGTCCCGTCATTAGTACCTGGGAAGAAGAGGCCAACACTAGCCTCACTCCAAGTTCCCTTCAGGTAGCAGTGGAGAGCAGTAAGGTCTCCCCTCTGCCTTCTCTTCTCCAGGCTGAACAGCCCCAGCTCCCTCAGCCGCAAAGCATAAGACCTATTATAACTTCATCATAACTTTGTCAGTGCTACGAGTTTCAGAAGAAGAAAATACTAGTAATGGTTCAAAATTTGTCCGGTAAAATCATTATAAATAAATTATGAGGAATAAAACAACTTTTCCCTTTAGTTATGGTCAGAAAACACATCACATTGTGGACATCATGCTTAAGTGGGGTGGGGGTTCAGACTAGATCATCCCAGAGATCCATTACAACTTGGAAATCCTGTGATTCCAGTTTGCAAGCTCAATACTGTGCTCAAAACAGGTTAAAATCTGCCTATTTTAACTGAGAGAATTAACATAAAAATAGGCATTTCTGAGACACAAAATTATTTAATCGGCAGATTCGGGGTAGGGAAAACAAGTTGATGAGAAGGCACAGAGAGTGATTGTTTGACCTCTCCAGCCACATACATTGCTATCTACTTGATGCAGTCTTGTCTTGGGAGATAGAGCATCTCAGCCACAGGAGCTGATGCACGAGACAAGGACAGCGTAGTGCCTGAAGAATATTAATTCCTGAGGAGACTGCCACATTATCATTTGTTGGCATACCTCCAGCAGGACTCAGCTCTTTCAACATTCGCAGCTCCCTCAGTTAATATTCTTTGACATCCATCCTGAACAGATGTTATTACCGAGGTTATCTATAGTTCTGTCTTCTCCACTGATTGAATGGGAAGGTTTGGAAGGATGAGCACTTTAGGCAACAGTGACACTCGTTTTTGTCTACTCAGGCTTTAATCAGTTTTATTCCTCATCACCTCCTTTCCGCATTACCTTTCTAACTGCTGCTGGCTTAAATTTTTCTTCCAAAATATAAAAGAGAGGCTGTGAACCATTCTTTTGTCCCTTCTTTTTTTTAATTCAGTCTAAACTTCCAGATTCTCAAATAGTTCTGTGAAGCTTTGTTATTTTTCTTTATCTTCCTCTGTTTAAGCTACTCCCCCTCATCTCTCCACTATAATCATTGGTATAGAGATAATAAACAAGGGAGTGGTCACAAACTGTTCTAAATAGAATCATAGACCCACAGAAGAGTCTAGGTAGGAAGGCACCTCAGAAATCACCCAGTTCCAACCCCCTGCCATGTTCAGTGACACCTTTCACTGGATCAGGTTACTCAGAGCCCCATCCAACCTGGCCTTGCATGCTTCCAGGGATGGAGCAGCCATAATCTCCCTGGGCAACCTGTGCCAGTGCCTCAGCACCCTCACAGGGAGGAATTTCTTCCCAGAATCTAACCTAAATCTCCTCTCTTTGATCTTGAACCCATCCCCTTTGTCCTATTACCAGAGTCCCTTATAAAACATTCTCTCCAGCTTCCCTGGAGCCCCTTCAGAGACTGGAAGCTGCTCTAAGGTCATCCTGGGGCTTTCTCTTCTCCAGGCTGAACAATGGAAACTCCCTTAGCCTTCACAGTAGAGGAGCTCCCACTCTCTGAGCACTCTTGTAGCTTCCCCTGGACTTGCTCCAGCAATTCCATGTCCTTCTTCAAAGAACTGGAAGGGACCTCAAAAAGATCATCTAGTCCAATCCCCCTGCCACAGCAGGACCACCTAGACAAAGTTGCACAGGAACAGATCCAGGTGGGTCTTGAACATCTCCAGAGAAGGACACTCCACAATGCCCCTGGGCTGCCTGTTCCGTCATCCTCACTGTACTAGGTCTCCAGAACTTCATGTGAGGTCTCACAAGACCAGAGCAGAGGGGAAGAATTCTCTCCCTTGCCCTGCTGATGACACTGCTTTTGATCCAATCCAGGATACTGTTGGCCTTTTGGGCTGCCCTCAGACATTGCCAGCTCATGCTGAGCACACATCAACACCCTCAAGTCCTTTTCCTTATCTTTGCTCTCAATGCAGTGACCACCCAGCAAGGATTTGGGCTTGAGGTTGCCTCAAACAGCTGCAGATGAAGTCATGTGAATGCAGTAGAAGTAATGGAAGTGGAATTAACATGGGAAGGATGTGAGGGAATTGCTAGAGATAGAGAAAAGATCACCAGAGCAAGATCAACCATCCATGTAAGTATTTGTCACTTCTCTGATCCACACTTTCTAAAGCAGGACAGGACCTGTTTGAGCTGTAACTAACTACAGCATGAAATCCCAACTTGTGAGCCACAGGTTTAGATTTGACATCAGGAAAAATGTCTTCCCTGACAGAGTGGTCAGGGGTTGGAACAGGCTGCCTGGGGGCAGAGGAGTAATCATCTCTGGAGGTGTTCAAAAAATACACTGATGTGGCCCTAGGGAACAGGGGTTAGTGAGCAGTGTGGGATTAGGTTGGTGGTTGGACTGGATGATCTAGGTCTCTCACAACTTTAATTATTCCATGATTCTATGATGCATCTGGTCTGCAGCAGGTACTTGATTCACTGCATATGTGATGCAAAGCCTAGTATACAGTTCTGCTTCATGCTGCTGAAATTCCTCTTAAAAAATCTGTACCAAGTGTCTAAAATTACAGAAAAACTAAGCTTAGCAGCAACACCACAGCTGGAGTGGACTCAAATAAGAATGGAAGCACCAATTCCCACTGCAACCAGTATGGACTAGTGAGGCGTATGTCTTTCTCTTCCTTTCTTCCTGTGCTAACAATGCTATTGACAAGAAAACAATAGCAGGTTTTCTAATCCCCTCTCTTCCCTCTTGAAATCTTGGAAGGGTCTAGAATTTATAGAATCATTCACTGCACTTTGTAGCCTCCTTATATCACAAAAATAATAATATTTATTTTTTTCCCATCTACCTGCCAACGAGATTCATGAGACTCAGCAAAAACCTCCTGTGACCCTCTTTTGGTGTGTGCTCCTGCAGAAACCCAGTAACCAAGTGTTTTCTAACTGCGATTGCCCAGTGCTGCTGGTGTTCACGCTGTTCTGCAAATCCCAGTACTTTGCT
This sequence comes from Upupa epops, assembly GCA_013397515.1. Classification (NCBI taxonomy): domain Eukaryota; kingdom Metazoa; phylum Chordata; class Aves; order Bucerotiformes; family Upupidae; genus Upupa; species Upupa epops. The sequence continues at coordinate 509,150 of VZRI01002908.1, forward strand.
TGCCTGCCCTCAGAAGCAGAATATATTCTGATTACCTAAGCATTTGAGACGATCTCTGCTGGGGTTCAGAGGACACTGCTAGGCTTATCTCTCAGAAGTCGCCTTTTCCTCACAAGGTCTGAGTCAGGGTTGTGCTTTCGCTGCCGAATTGAACTTCCACCTCATGTGTATTAAGCAGAAAGTGGAGGATTATGTTATGTTCGTATTAAAGGCAAATACACTTTGATTTGCCTGCGACAATAGGCAGAGCTGGGATACTTAACGTGGTGAAATAAAGCAGCTTCAGTAAACAACTACGGAGTTAAGGAACAGGAAAGGGAAATACAAATCTCTAAAGTGTAGGACTACATCTGGGCTATTTTCCCCCTTCAATTCCTGAGCATGAAATATTGATTCATGCAAAAATTAAAAGACTAATCCAGCAGAAGATTTTTGGAGACCCCATTTCTTAGTTTTGAATATTGGTTCCATGTGAATACGCTGAACACAGTATAGATGTAACATCGGTTCTCACGGTCTCCTCATTAACAAATAACAACTAAAATTAATTTTCCTTAATTGCATGCTATGGATTAAACAGACTGTAAAAACCACAGGCAGAGACAGGGAATAAAGCCGGTCTTACCAAACCATAAATACACCTGGCCTACGATTAACCTCGCAACCAATTGAGTGCAAAAATTGACCACTCGACCTGCATGATAAGGAAAAGAAAAACAAAAAGCAAAACTTCTGTGTTTTGAGCCACCTTTATTCCCCCTTCTATTGTACTAAAATCACAGATGCAAACTCCATTCGATTTTTACTTTTCCCATTCAACCTATGCAATCAATTTTTCTTCTCTTTCTTTCTCATGCTTTAAGACATTTATCTTTGTTTTCAAAAAATTTCTATTTGTAAATATTTTCTGAAGCTGAGAAACAACATCTCAGTCCTGCTTTTTCAAGCCCAACTGTTGGCGTATCTCTAACACTATCTGCTTGTGCCCATCAGGCATAGATCCCGGCAACACAGAGCCACAGAAGCACAGCCACACCAAGGTTTTATAGTTTTTAACCATAACCTCCCATTTTCACTTTTCCTTTACGACCTGCAGAATGATTTTTGCTACCTGCCAGAACCGCACAGACAACAGTACTCAGCAGCTCTTTAACACCTGCAGCCTTTCTGAGCTGAATCGAGAAATAGCGAGTGACACCGTTGACATTATGTCTACTCCATTAATAAAAGCTCGTCTTTAAGTTGTCCTAATTACTTCTGACCAGGAACATATTACTTTTTATTGTCGGTGCTGCCAGCGGCACGGCGCTGCGGGAGGGGTGCCTGCAGCATCTCGGCTCCCCGCAGTGCGAGAGGGTGGAAGCCCTACCTGTCCCCGGCTTTACCCTGCACATCAAGGGTTCACAGCAAAACAGTCCTGACACTGACCTCACAGAGACCCAGCAGCTGAAACAGCCTTAACAAGGTATTAACACAGTGACATGCCCCGTAAACTACTACCAGCTGCGGGATGGGGACTGGAGACGGAGTAAGAGGGAGGGTGGAAGGGAGAAAGAGGAAAAGAGGGAAAGAAAAAGAAAAAGAGGCTGTTTCACAGCTGGAGGTTTCTTGGCATGTGTGTTCAATCTCTTTTCTGAATTTACCTTGTAGCTGCACAGTAAGGTATCCTAAGGATAAAAGATGTCTTCCAACCCCTGAACAGAGCCCATCAGAAGGCTGGTGAAGACTGTTCACAGGGGCAGGGAATGACAGGAAAAGGGCAGATTCAGTCTGGACAGTAGGAAAAAGATCCCTGACTGCCTAGATAGGAGGTAGAGGTCCCATCCCTTAAGCTATTCCAGGTCAGGCTGCATGGGGCTGTGGGCGATCTGTTCTAGTTAGAGATGGCCCTGCTTGCTGTAGGAGAGTTGGATTAGATGACATTTGGAGGTCTCTTCCAACCCAATACATTCTATGATTCCATGATTGTATGATTCTACCATTATGCCTGATCTTGTTTCTCTATTTTCCCACCAAACCACACCACGCTGCTTTAGTGACAACAAGCACACTCAACCCCCCAGAAGAACAGTAGAGTCTATTTGCCTTAATTATTGGCAGATAGCAACCTGTTGAGCAAAGAGAGAGAGCAGCAAGTGGGAATATGCCAGCCCCTACACAGTCCCGTTAGTGTTTTATGAGTCTGGTGCATTGAAAATTATGCTTCCGCCGCTATCCAAACTCACAGTTGGTCTACCTGTAATATATTAATTAAGATAGATTTACTTCACTGGCGATTCTGCCTTTGGGACTCCTTGGGCTACATCGCTGCACTAATCAGAAACACTTAAAAAATGGGTCCTTAATTTCATTTTACATTTACATACCATTTGCTGTGCAGCAGTGCTCAACTGGAGTTGTTGCTACTGTGCTCAAGATCATAGTTTGATGGTGGTCTGCCTGTCACTGCTGTACCGTTGATCTTCAAGGACAACACACATGCAGTACTGGCAGGTGATGCTTCTAGGGCACAGAAGGTTGATATTTCATTGGCGTATTAGGAAAACATTCCTCATTATGAGATTATGAGGGTGCTGAGGCACTGGAACAGGTTGCCCAGGGATTCTGCGGCTACTCTATCCCTGGAAGTGTTCAAAGCCGAGTCGGATGGGGCCCTGGGCAACCTGGTCTGATGAGAGGTGTTGTTGCACATGGCAGGGTGTTAGGTCTGGGTGATCTCTCAGGTCCTTTTCAACCCAAACCATTGTATGATTCTATGATAAAGTAATAAGAGCTGCTATAATAAACATTAAGATCACTAGGAGACTCGGTGATTAGAAGTTTAATACTACTGACTATTTATTCCACAGTACAGTTTGTACTGTGATACAGCCAATTCTACCTTCTGTCGGGCCCAGTATCCTCAGAAAAACAAAGGCTTTCCAGATACGTTCTGGCAATGTCACAAAAACCTTCACCTTTGAGCTAAAAACACTGACATGAATAACAAGAAACTGAAGAGCTGCAGTGCTTTTCATTCAACCACAAAGGAAGAGAGGTAGGTGTTCATCCATTAAGTCCTCAGACGGATGGAAATGAAGCTGTATTTTTATGTGTAGCAACTCACTCCCCTGCTCTATGAGCACATATGAATTACACTTACACATTACCTTCTATTGTCTAACTGGTCATCTGCTGGGTGATCAAAAACAATGCCTTCTGCTGGAGGCTAGTCAGCAATCCCAGTTTACAAACAACAAATAGCTGAACTGAAAAATACAGTAGAGAACCTGCAGTCATAAAGGAGAATGTCCAAACTGTTCTGTGTGAAGCTATAAGGAAGCAAATCTTGGTGATATTATAGTAATGATGGTGTAAAGAGAAGATAACGAAGGTTGAGAGGTTATGGCCTAATGCTTTTGTATGTTGGACTTGATGATCTTGTAGATCTCTTCCAAACTTAATGATTCTAATGCTTCTATGTTTGGAAATTACATTCAAGCTGTATGAGACATTACAAGAAGCAGTAAAATCCACACTGGTTAGAGTTTAGAAATAATTTTTGTTAGTTTAGAGCAGTGATTATAACACTGCTTAACCAGCTTGAAAGAAAACTAGTCAGCACTTGCAGCACGGAAAGAGGTTAGCAAGGGAAGAGATCGCTGGAACGTACGTAAGAGGCTGTAAAGCCCAGGTTTTATTTACTCACACACTGTTAGCTTCCATTGGAGTTTGAAATTTCAGCTTGCAGGCTTAGTTCTTTGGAAGATACGTTATATGTCTAAAATGAGGCTCAGAAGTGAGCAATTGGTTCTGGAAGACTGGTGTGAAACATTCTGAAGAAGCAGTTTTTCACTCATGTGTCCTTGCCCTTATCACCTGTCTGTACACCATACGTTCACTCCAATGCCTAATGATTATTCAGGTTCAGACACTGAAATTGAATGAAGACAATGGGTGTGTGCATGATGTATGCTCTGGTACAGACACTAACAATGAGGAATAATAAAGTATTTGAGACAAATACAGGATCAGCTTAGACAAGGAAGTCTGTAAGCAAAAACAACTGAACTCACTGTCCAGCTTGTAAGAAATACCAACTTTGCTGGACCTGATTGCAGTCAAAGCCAGATCTGAGTGCTGTGGCAAAAATTGTTGCCTAGGCAGTCCTCTGTCACTGCATGTCCTTGTCCTTTTGTCCCTCAACCGATGAGGGACATTATGAGTCTGGAAGTACACACAGACCTTTTCCAGCAGAAATGCAGTAAGGATGGGGAATGTTCAGCTGGTCAAGACAGAAAAATGAAGGGACAAAATAGGTAGGAAAAAGATGATGAGAAAAAGACGACACTCAGAGGGACCACAAACAGGAGTAAGATGAGAAAAGAAGAGCAAGGGGGAAGGAAAAGAGACTGTAGTTGGATGATCCACAGAAATAGGTGGGCAGAGTAAAATGTTTAACACAACACAGTGAATAGGAATATGACAGGAAAGAGAACCCAGCTGAAAAAAGCAAAACCTGGAGGTCATGTTGCATCCAGAAACAGAATATGGGTATGAAAATGAAAGAGTTAGGAAGAAAAGTAGGAAGGAGTAAAGAGGGACTTATAAAATACTGAAAATATCCATTGAAAGAGAGGGGAAAGTTTTGCATTTTGACTGTGAGAGGTATAGAAAGGCATGTGTGAAGGCATGGGAAGTCGGGAATATATGAAAAAATAATTGAAATAAATATAATAAGTTAAAAAAAAAAAAAACAAAACCAAAAACAAAACAACCAAAATGAAATTTAAAATTAGCAAAACCCCAAGTCCTGCATTGGATTATATTGAACACAACATCAAATAATCACTCTGCTAGCTCATATTTTGTAATTTTGATTTTACCCCAGCACCTTCTGGAAAAAAATAAAACAAAACAAATCCCAAAAATAAGAAAAATAATTCTTTTAAGAGGAAAGTTGCTTTTCTTTCTTTTTTTTTTTTTTTTCTTTTTTTATTTCCATGAAATTCATCAGTTCCGGGACAGAACAATCTATGAGACTCTCATGTTCTGTACAGGTCAGAACATCCCGATCCTCCTATTCTAATGTAATCCTTTTTGCAAAGGAGGGGAGGGGACCCACTGAAGATGCTCGAGTCCCGGTCCTGCAGTGACATCTAGCGTCGAAAAGTGGGAGAGCAGCTCCACAGCATCCACTCCTCAACAAACCCAGGTGGTAAACATTTCCAGCATCATTTCTTCTCCTTGGAAGGAGGGAGGACAGGGTGACAGTGCTGCTCAGGGTAAGGTTTTCTAAAACTAATTGGGAGGAGTGCAAACTGGGATAGACGATGCACTGGGGATCAAAAGCAATTTGTACCAGAATGTGAGCAGAATAAAGGGAATTTCCTTCGAGTACCTAATAAAAAATGGGAAAAGTGTAAATTCATGAGTAAAAGACCTAACTTTTTTCCCCATTTAAAGCTCTGTAAAAACTCTAATTATGGTAGTGAAAGCAGTGGATTCAGTTTCAATTTTTTTTTCTTGTTATTCTGGAAAAAAATTATCAGAAATAGAAGAAATAGTGTAATTACAGACAGTTATAGAAATGGCATCATTTATAGACTTCAATAATTTCTTCATTCTCTTAAGATCTATCACAGCATTTCTTGGATTGAAAAAGACCTTTAAGATAATCAAGTACAACCATTAACCAAATGTCCTGTACACACGCAGAACATACTGCTCAGAATACAAAGTGCAGTTAGGCTATTGGGATGTTCAAAATCCTTTTAACTCACATAGTGTCATAGACTCACAGAATTATTGGGTCTGGAAAAGTCTTCTGAGCTCATCCAGCCCAGGACGGAACATCACCACATTGGCCAGACCAGGATAGTAAGTATCACATCCATTCTGTCCTTAAACACATCCAGACAGGGGGACTCCACCACTGCCCTGGGCAGTCCTTCCCAGGCTCTGAGCATCCTTTCTGGAGGAAATGATTCCTAACATCCAATTTAACACTCCCCTGGCACAGTTTCAGGCTCTGCCTTCTTGTCCTGGTGCTAGCTGCCTGGGAGAAGAGCCTGACCCCCATCTGTCTACAACCTCCCTTCAGGTAGTTATAGAGAGTGATAAGGTCCCCACTGAGTATCCTCCAGACTAAACACCCCCAGCTCCCTCAGACTCTCCTCATCAGCCTTTCCCTCCAGTCCCTTCCCCAGCCTCGTTGCTCCTCTGAATCCACTCCAGCCCCTCCATCTATCTCTTGAAGTGAGTGGCCCAGCACTGCACCCAGTACTTCAGGTGAGGCATCACCACAAAGCCATCAACAACAGCCCTGCAAAGATAGTCCTGTAACAACCTCAAATAAAGTTTGTGACAAACCAGCTTTTAGAGTAATCAGATTGTATAGGAGGGAAAGATAACTTGTATGGAACGAGACAGCTTTCCAGCCTCCCACCTTCCTCCGCCTACAGGAAGCGGTGGCCCTCTGAAAATACTTGCAAAAATAAAAATCTCTGGAGGTGCACTTGTCATTTTAAAATTTCATGGCTCCTACGGGAAGTTTGAATGTTCCTTCAGTGCTCTGCACACTGGGATGCTCAGTGGTTCTAATTACAAGCTGCCCTTATTGTTTTAATGAAGTGTATGTCTATCTGCACCCACTGGGTACGTGAGGAAAGAAAAGAAGCCTGTGAGGTTGGGCTGGTGTTTCCATGGATTTAGGCTGCCGAGGTACCTTAAGAAGGTCCTTAGTAATCTGCCCCAATTCACAAACACTTAGATTTTTAAGATGACGGGGACCCAGATCCTCTGTGCTCAGCAGACGCGATTTGCAAGGGCTCTATTCATCCACAACAATCTGCAACCTTTGATGTCAAAGAAGCTGTGGAGTGGCTGACTGCAAGCTGCAGAGGGTCACAGATCTCAGTTGCACACCCAGCCTTATCTATTCATCAGAAATTCATCCAGCCCATGGAAACTTCTTTATTTTCACTGCACAGTCCCCGGAAAGCCAAATGGCATGGGAAATTTAATGTAAGTCAGTCTCACATTCCCTGACCATGAATGTAAGAAAAAAAAATTAATCCTCTGCAGCTAAATACTTTTGTAGTAATTTGGTATAAAAGGCGATGGTCTGTCACTTATGTCCTGTGCTAAATCAGTAATGAAATCTTGAAAAGGAAGGTGGGGAGGAGGTGGGGGGTGTGGGTGGGGAAAGAGAGCACAGCCACAACGAAGCCCGAATTAGGCTGGGGCTTTCGTAGCCCAAAGGCAATTTGGGGTTTAGCAACTTAGGGTTATTCTCCACAGCGCAGGATGCGGGCAGACCTTGAGGAGGAAGGCAGGTGTGATGGTGAATGTTTTCAGTGACATCTGCAGAGCTTGTGCCCTTGCTTCATGGGTTTTTTTAATGTGTTTCCACCGTTGACTGGAGGTCTGCGGTGATTTTCAATACCCAGGTTGTTTTCACCTTGCCTCACTCCGCTAACTCCATCGTAATAATGTGAAAAGCAAGTGAAGCTCATGGGGCTCCATCAGACGTGCAGGAGCAGCACTTGCCTACTATGTCTCATCTTTGGGGCAGAGGATAAGAGCCACAGGTGACAAAGATGAGTGTTGCAGCTACAAATATCGATAGCAAACACAATAATAATACAAGGAAAAGTTTAACCTATCAGCAGGAGGAGATAGGAGCACACGAGCAGTGAGAAGGCTCCACAACTGCTGCTTTGGAAAGCAGGGATGAGTTATGGCTGTCCTTAGCATTCATGACACCAATTATCTCTATATAAATGGACATCAAAAGGGAAAGGAATGTAGTCTTGTAAATATTACGCACTTCATATTCCGAGAAATAAATATGCTGGGAAGGTGCTTTAAGAAAAATAATGTATTTTTGTCCTTTTAATTTAAAAGAGAGCGGAGGAATGTTACTGTTGTGATATATGGGAGATCGGCTTGTGATGAAAAATCTAAATGTTGGGAAAAATCCACAGGAAAGATCAGAAACATTTATCAGAAGAGTTCATGTTTCTGATAAATATTTAAGTGTGCGAGGCAGAACCACTGAGAACAGTAAATACTTTATAGCTGGCACTTTGTCAAAACTATAAGTGGCTCTGCCTTCGAATTTTACATCATCACTAAATTTACAGTCATTTGATAAGTGGCACAGGACAAGAATTACTTCTTTCTAAATCTAAACCAAGTAATAAATCTAACATCAGGATTCTTCTTATTGTCCGTTATCGTCTGATGACAATGCCTTTTACCTTCATTGTCTTGGCAGAAATATGATATGTAAAACTGTAATGTCACATCACTCACCGTGATTTAACACTATCCAGCCCATACCATTTTAATCAATCAAAATTGTCGCTTCTTAGTGTAATGATTTTCTGGTGGATTCCCTGTGTTTAATATGATATATATGTCTTATCAGCAGTTGATTTACTATTTCATTTCAGAGTCTAACAGCTCAGAAGGCCATTCCTGCCTCCTTCAGACACCACTGGAATTAGCAAACAAGCATCGTTTTAGGTAGCACCAGAGGACTAATTGTGGTCCAAAGTAACAGGGAGGTATCAAATTATTTTTACCACAAACCAAAGGTGATTTTGGGGGGAAAAGAAGAGGAGTAAATATCTTGAAATAAAGTAAAAGCTTCATTATAGACTGTACAGCACAAGCAGGAGCAGTTTTTTCTGTCTCAGGTACACTAAGACGGACGTAGGCATCCCTAATTGGACAATGCAATTTGTTCCATAATGTACTGTCAAAACAATCTGAACAGAGCAGCAGGTTTCTCTGAGGAAAGAAGTCCTTTTCATTATACTCCTCTGCATATCACACAGTCTTTTTATTTATTACTCACAGAAAACTACTGCAAGCTACCTCTTAGACAATTCCAAGAAGAAACAGTTTGTGCCTGTAAAGCTCTTTCCAACAGTATATGATGGGAATAAATACCCCACGTTAGAACGAGTCTTTACATTAGGCTTCAGCAAAGCAGAGATGCTCAGAGCTATCAAAAAATAATAAAGCAACAAGTTTAGCATGAAAATTTTGCTTTCATGCTCTCTGGCAGAATACCTATGGAAAAAAATGTGCCTGCTCAAGTAACAAAGGAAGGAATGGGTGAAAATTGTTAGATTTAAAGGCAACAAGTTCCCTGTAAGTGTCCTCAGCCAGTTAACGATCGACAGCTTGTAAGATGTAAAATTTGTCATGGCAAAATCATTCCAAAGTGAATAAATAAAGTAAAATAAATATATGCCATAAGGAGAGGCTGAGGGAGTTAGGATTGTTCAGCCTGAAGAAGGGGAGACTGAGGGGAGACCTCATTACCCTCTACAGCTACATGAAAGAAGGATATAGGAAGGTCAGTGTTGGCCTCTTCTCCCAAATAACTGATGACAGGACATGAGGAAATGGCCACAGGTTGTGTCAGGGGAAGTTCAGGCCACAAAATAGGAAAAAAAAAATATTTACTTAAATGTTGAAACAGACTTTCCAGAGAGATGGTGGAGTCAACATCCCCGGAGATGTTCAAAAGGTGAGTGGATGTGGTACTCTGGGACATGATCTAGTGCACATGGAGGTGGTGGGTTGAAGGATGGACTTGATGATCGTAGAGATCCTTTCCAACTTTAATGATTCTGTATGTGAGTTCTCTGTGTGTGAAGTAAAAAAGGAGACAGACAGCAGAATCCTTCCTTATTTGACTTGGAGTTTTAGAGGTCTCAGTCCCTTTCCTTCTTGTTACTTGCATTAACATGAGAAACTCCCACTGAACTAAAGTTCTGCAAGGCATCAACAATTGTCCTTATGAGGTACCACCACCAAAGGAACAAAAACTAGCTGCACATTACTGAAAAATAGTTTTTTCCTTTGTACAGGAATACTCTACTGAGAACTTTTCAGGCCTTGGTCCACGTCTTCTGTGGGAAAAGGTTTGTCTCACATCACAAAGGGTCATTATATTAAATAATATGATGGTTTTCTTTTTTAGCTAACCTTGAAACACTCTGTCCCAGTGGCATCCCTTAACAGCTGTCTAACTGCTTCCTCTGTCCCTGGTGTCCCTGTCATAGCCATCTCTACTTCTTCCTGCAGTTCCCAAGTTCCCTGCAATGCTCATGGTGAAAGAAAATCATCTGTGGTGTAACAGCAGTCATTAGATTCCAAGAGCTAGGTTTTTATGTGCTGAAAGAAAGGGATATTGACAAAGAATGGCAAGCACATGGATGAAAAATGCATAGATACAATTTCACCTTTTTCCATAGGTATTTTAGGGGTTGTTCAGCCTGAAGAGGAGAAGGCTCCTGGGAGGAAAGTTTACAGTGATGACACATCCCCTGAAAAGGGCTGTCATAAGGCTGGGGAAGACTGTTCCCAAGGGCAGGGAATGATAGGATGAGGGGTCATGGTTTGAAGCTGGAAAAGGGCGGAGTGAGGCTGGACAGGAGGAAAAAGGTCTGGAATCTGAGGGTGGGGATCCCTGCAACAAGCTGCCCAGAGAGGAGGTGGAGGTCCTCTCCCTGGAGCCATTCAAGGTCGGGCTGGATGGGGCTCTGGGCAATCTGGTCTGGTTAGAGATGTCCCTGCTTGTTGTAGGGGGGTTGGACTAGATGACCTTCAGAGGTCCCTTCCAATCCCATACATTCTGTGATTCTATGATTATTGCCAGAAAGGTTTGCATGGGGTGCAATTGATGTAGGACCCTGGAGTAAATTAGATCGTAGGGCTATGTAGGAGGATAATAACAGGAAATACTAGAAAAGCAATAGGAAATTAATTAATAGGAACTAAAGATACAGAGAAGCCTGAGCTATTTATATTATCAGTATTCAGCCAAATGATAACTCACAGCTGCTGCAGGCAAGTACAACTGGTTGGTACTTGGAGTCCTCTAAGTGTAGGTTATACTGTGAAGGACACCCTGACCTGCAACACATCACCACCCTTCTTGCTCATCGGAACATGCTGTGTGAAATCGGTGCATGATCCTGAAATAGCCTGGCCAGTCACTTCTGGGAAAGCAAGTTTGAAAGGAAGACAAACAATAACACAGACCTGGGGAAAAATCACCTTCATTTATTCTTTGTTCTTCCTTTCATTTTAGATTGAGAGTATTTTAAGAAATTAATTCTTTCCTGTTTCTCCAAACTTTCCAATGTAAATAGTACAGAAAGGAAAATAAATAACACCGACATAAGTTAGGAAAAATCTGTTTATGGGAACAGATAAATATCTGATTTTCCATAATGAACTATCTTCACTTTTCTCCAATTCTTTAGTATTTTCATGTCCTCAGTCACGACAGATGTCTGGTCTGACACAGCAATGCCTACCTTAAAGCACCCTTCACCATTACTCAGACATAATTACAAAATCTGAATGGAGAATGCATAAGTCAGTCCCATCTTCCCTGATCCAGGATAAATCACAGAATCATCAAGGTTTAAAAAGACCTTCAAGATCCAGTCCAACAGCTTGCCCTACAACCCCCAACCACTAACCTCTCTCTTGAAACACTCTGTCTGCCTGCTTGCTGAACCCCTGTAGGGATGATGCCTCCACCTCGTCCCTAGGCAGCCTGTTCCAATGTCTCCCTACTCTTCAATCTACTGCCTTTGTCACTCACCATTTGCTCAAGAAAGAGGTCTGCTGCAAATTTTGAGTTAAAACATTACTTTTCCAAAGTAGAGCATCTTCTAAAACCACCTACCCTACAGCTCGATTCATTGCAATTAGTCTCTAGCACTCAGAACTAAATACACCTACGGCGCGATTCAGTACAATACTATCCCTCTATGGAGGACACACTCCCACAGAACAACGTCCAAAATACCTTCTACTGTTCAAAGGGGAGAAGAAGCCGTATGTCATACCCAGGCTTTCATTACTTTTATGCAAGGCATGGCTTCAAGTCTGAAATATGTTGTGGTAATTTAACACTCTTCTTCCTTGATACTATCTCATTGTTATGCTCTTCATTTTTTGGCCTTACTACTCTTAGAATACTTTAGAAATATTTGCTTTGGAATAGTAGCTTGGCCTAATTTCTAGACACCTTGCAGGGTCTTGTTCAGCCATAACCTCCAGGATCAAAAAACAAACAGGGGGAAAATGACAGGCTATTTTCTTAACAAATACATGTTATTCATATGACATCAAAATACAGAGGAAAATAAAAAAAGTGTGGTAGATTTTCATTCCATTTCACTAAACACTTAGATCTTTGTCCTTATGAAAAGCTCTAATAAGTCTTTCTACCCTTTCTTTGATAATTCTTTGATCCATGTGTTTTTTTTACATGGTACAAAAATATGAGCATTTAATTAAAAAACTGAAATGTAATTAAAATTTAGCAGTAGGGCTAGATCTAACCAACAACTCATGCACAGGCTTCCATGCTTGTATCAGTGTGTGAGAAGAGTATGTCCTGGTGTAGTGTTGGTCCCTTGACATGAGTGCCTCTCATAGAGCAGAAAACTTGTAGTCTCAGGGTTGTGAGGTTTGAGCCCTAGTATCCACTCAGTGTTGGTGCCAATTTGTTTTCACAGAATCATAGAATCATAGTATCCTCATGGTTGGAAAGGACCTCCAGGATCATCAGGTCCAACCCTCACCCCAATATCAACATTTTGTCCTGGTTTAGATTACTTTGTGCCAAGGGCTGCCGAGACACACAGGCAAACCAGGGACAAATCTTGTAGTACAGAAAGAAACTGAATTTCATTTACAAAAAGTACAGAAAGGGTTAAAAGACTAGTGGATGGAAAGGAATGTAAAGAACTGATACGCAAATCCAAGGCCTTCTTACCCCTCCATCAGTATCACTTCCTAATGCCAGAGAAGATAGATCCCACTCTTTTGAGATGAAAAAGAGGAAAACAAACAGAGATGGAAGATTATCTTTCACCAATTCTATGTAACTGAAGAGCAGGGGAAAAGAGAGACTCTGCCCTGTAGCCAGCCAGAAGCCACGATGGAGTCTGGATACCTGAGAGAAAGCACCTTTCCAAATTCCAGAAGCTCTTCAGGGTGAATAGGATTTTGTCTTCATATCCAGCTGGATATCCAGCTGCTGCATGTCACATGTAAACAGAGTCTGCTTTACATGCTAGAAGGTCCTGGTCTTGAATCCCAGTGGAACCACCTGATCAAAGATCACACTACGACAGAGTATTTCCAAATAACCTTTCAGATCTATCCTTTATGTCCACTAAAAACCAGACCATGTTCTGTGTTACCTGTGGTTGGCATGGAGACTCCTTCTCACTGTTGAAACTGAGCAATACCCTCTTAAGTTTTAGAAGCTAAAAAACTAGCAATTAACCCAAAGTTGTGTTATTAGTGTAAAGCAAGACTCATATAGCTTTCTTTCCAGAGTCTCACTTTGGAGATCCCAGATACAGACAGAGACAACCAAGCTCCAGATGAGAGTACTGAAATAGCTTGCAAGCTACATTACTACTTTCATGAAGATTGTCGGACTCTTCTCCTAGGCAACTTATGACAAGATGAGAAGGCAGGGCCTGAAGCTGTGCCAGGTGAGGGGGGAGGAGGTTGGGGGGGGGTGTTAAGTTAGGTATTAGTAAGTACTTCCTCATGGAAAGGGTTATCAGACACTGGAATGGACTGGCCCAAGCAGTGGTGGAGTCTTCATGCCTGGAAGTGTTAAAGAACAGACTGGCTTTGGCTCTTAGTGCCTTGGTGTGGTCGATGGGGTGGTGTTATGTCCTGGGCTGGGCTGGATGATCTTAGAGGTCTTTTCCAGCCTCAATAATTCTGTGATTCTGTGATTTTTAAATCACTGCATGATGCAGTATTTGTGCTGGTTGAAGATCATTTAATGGTCCTGTGATAGAGGAAGAAAACCAAGGAAAAGAGAACCTTCCTCTAAATCCATTGCTCCAGCCATCATACAACACCTGCCAACTAGGTGATAGGTCTGGACCTTCAAGATTGGCCTACAAAATTTAGACAAGCATGCAACACTACTTTCTTCAACAACATTGAACGGGGCAGATCAGTAACTGAATGTCTAGGGCTCTGCAATTCTGCAAGCCAAGAGTACCACTAGCAGAAAACAATTCTCCATGCAGAGCACTTCAACTCTCACAAATCAAGTGACACAAAGAGGTTTTCATCTACTTAGCCGAGATCAGGTTGATAACCATGACAGGTTGATATTGGTTTTCAATACATCCTTCCTTGACAAAATTGGACTGCTGGAAACTGTATAGAAAACAGTTTGCCATATAGTGGATTACAGACATCCATGCCAGTTGCTAAGGTCATGTTTCTTTTCACCAGGTTCCTTGACAGACACCGGAAAGGCATCTTTTATGAACAGATAAACTTTAATCACCTTCATCCCTCCCAGAAAAAGGGACTCAGGTCTGAATGGAAAGAGCAGATTTGGTTCTGTGCCATCAGACTTGGCTTGACAGACATGATCATACCCCAGCTGCAGGGGAAAAAGGACATTATCTCTGTCAGTATCCAGCCAGTGACCTCTGGACATTAATGTTCAGGAGCTGCATCCTCCACGCACATATTGCTTTGCCTGTCCAGTGTGGGTTTGTGAGAAAATACAGTTAAAGCAACAGCTAAAATACTCTAACGAGATGATTCTCAATCAGAAGTCTTCTGAATGGGCTGAATTTTGCTAGAAAATATAAAATATAAAAATATTCCTATTCCTAGCCAGGAAGTGATTTTGTTTGTTCTTAGAAGAATGTCTTTTCAGGAAAAAATTTTTAAAAAAAAAAAGTGAAAAAGACTTTCAAAAAAAAAGAAAAGAGAGAAAAAATGAGAGAAGAGGAATGTTTTTCAGACCCAAAAGTTGAAATTTATAACAAATGGAATATGCAAGTTTGTGACCCGTATTCCAGCACATGCAAGTCATTTCTTTACAAAACAGAATCACAGAATCATAGAGTGTTAGGGACCCTGAAAGATCATCCAGTTCAATCCCCCTGCCAGAGAAGAATCCCCTAGATCCAGTCACACAGGAGTAGTCCAGGGGGGTTTTAAATGTCTCCAGAGAAGCAGACTCCACAACCTCCCTGGGAGGCAGCCCCTTCCGGGACCCTGTCACACTCACTGTGAAGAAGTTTCTTCTCATCTTGATGTGGAACCTTCTCTGTTCCAGCTAACACCTGGTGCCCCTTGTCCTATCATTGGGTGCCACTGCGCAGAGCTCCTTCCTCCTGACACCCATCCTTTCCATATCGATCAGCATTCATGGGCTGACCCTTCAGTCTCCTTTTTTCCAAACTCCAGAGACCCAGCTGCCTCAGCTTTTCCTCACCAGGGAGATGCCCCACTCGCTTAATCATCTTTGTGATGTTATTTCTTCAACAAATAATAGAAGAAATAATAGAAATATTTTAATTATCTAATAGAAATATTAGAAGATTGCTCAAAGCAGGGGATAAGTGCACAGGCTCGGATGCTACAAGCCTTGGTCATCCATATCTGCAGAAAGACAAGGATCACACTGAATTAAATAACGAACAATCTTATCAGTGCAGACAAACACAATCTCATGTGCCTTTCATTCTCAGAAAAAAACACAACTCAGAGAAAGAAATCTGAATTGACAGCTAATAAAGCATCACACAAATATCTAAACCAGTGGACAAGTTAGATTGTACAAAACAGATTGCACTGAAGGCTAGCAGATACAGTGCAGACAGCTATAGCTGTCCCTCAGGCTGCTTTTCCATAAGTACAATACAGTGTCTTGCAATATCTTACAGTATTTCATATTTCCTCTACTTACACTGAGCAAAATGAAATAGCAGGCAATGACTGTGTGGAACACACACTACAGCACTGCTACCATAGTCTGACATCCAGCAGGCAGTTCCAGGTGTGTCCCCTTCACTAAATTAGGTTTTTTATTGAATTATGCTGCAGCTGCTCTTCTGCCTCTGTTCAGCTCATATCAGTCCAGAGGCACAAATGAAAACACTGTACTTGCTGGCGGACACCGCTGCAGCACAAAGGACCTTCTTAAGTATAAAATCAAGTAAATTTGAAGTTATTATTCCTCAATTATGGGGTTATTTTAGATTTCTAACTCATTCAGGATTTATTTTTTTTGCAGAAATGTGGCAAGGCAGATACAGTGAACAAACGTGAGCAGGAAAAGTCTAGCTGGATTATTTCCTTAATACAAAGCATTCATAGAATCATTGAATGATGCAATCATAGAATCACAGTCATAGAACCATAGAATCAGAATCATAGAACCATGAGGGATCAGGAGGGACCACGAATGATCATCCAGTTCAATCCCCCTGCCAGAGCAGGATCCCCTAGATCCTGTCACACAGGAACAGTCCAGGTGGGATTTAAATGTCTCCAGAGAAGCAGACTCCATAACCTCCCTAGGAGGCAGTCCCCTCTGAGACTCTGTCACCCTCTCCTTGAACGTCTCCAGAAAAGGAGACTCCACAACCTCCCTGGGCAGCCAGTTCCAATACTCTAGCAAGAAGTTCCTTCTGATATTGATATGGAACCTCCTCTGTTCCAGCTGGCACCCATTGCCCCCTGTCCTATCACCAGATCACCTTGAGAAGAGCCTGGCTCCATCCTCCTGACACCCACCCCTCACATATTTATAGAATCATTAAGATTTGAAAAGATCTCGAAGATCAAGTCCAACTATTAACCCAACAGCATTATGCCCACTAAACCAAGACCAAAAGTGCCATGTCTTGCATGTTTTATGAGCACCTACAGCGATGATCACACCACTGCCCTGGGCTGCCTGTTCCAAAGCTTGGACACAACTTAGTAATGAAGCTTTTCCAATACCCAATGTAAACTTTCCCTACCACAGCTTGATGCCTGGCAAGTGATATTCTGTTGGGAAGCAGAAGAAATGTCAAGAAAACCCATGTGGAGACAGAGTGATGGCTGTATTATGGGAGAAGCAAGAGATTTCTCTACCTGGGATGTTGAGGTAATTCAGGTGCCAATACAAATTGCAAAATGTACCCAGAAGTTTTAATTTTTTGCTTGTTTATTCCTACAATCACAGAATCATCTAGGTTGGAGAAGACCTACAAGATCATGGAATCCAACTGTTAACCCATCTGTCCAAGGCCACCTCTAAACTCTGTCCCTGGGCTCCAGATCTCCATGACTGTGATACACATCCAGGGATGGCAATTCAACCCCCTCCCTAGGTATCCTGTGCCAAGGCCTGAGGACCCTTTCCAGGGAGAAGGTTCTCCACAGAGCTAAACTCAACTTCCTCTGGGTAGCTTTTCCTCTTGTCCTCTTGTCCTGTCAACTTGTTCCTTGGGGGAACAGACCAACCCCCACCTCTATACAACCACCCTTCAAGAAGTTGTAGAAGTGCTGTTCAGTCATGCTGATTTCAATGCTCAACCTTTTGGTCACCTAATAGAAAACGGTTTTGTTCCAGGTTTATTTGAGTGTCCGTGGGGAGGAAAAAGTGGCATTGAGGCTTGTTTTACTACACGCTGAGTTGATATGGAATTAATTTGTTCTACATAGATTAAGTGTTATCCTGTAAATAATGGAACTGGATCCAAAAAGAACATAGCTCAATGGACTCCAGTGACAGTGATGTTTCAAAGAAGCACATCCACCTTGCCCAAGAAATTTTCCATTAGAAGCGACTGAGTAGAGTTATCTTCCTCTGAAGGTAAGCGGTAACGTTCAAGGAGGAACTATGAGTTCAAGTATTTCTACGTTACTTACGAACATGCAATACGCCTGGTCTGTATTACCTTCACTGAGCTATTTGTGTTTGGCAGCAGGCACCTCATGGAGAAAAATGAGGAGGTATGAGTATTCTAGTACTGGATTTTACCCCAAAAATCTCATTACATTCTGTAATTGGATAGGTAACAATAAAATCTCATTCATATTCCATACCGGGTGGTGCACGTTTAGAGTCAGTTGCATCCTGCACTAGGGCATTCTCCTGAGCAACTGAGAAACCTGGTGGAAAAAAAACAGATTTAAAGAGGGTGGGCTCAGTCTGGCAGAGCTCTAACATTTCTTCGTATTTGAAAACAATAAAAGCAATCAATTCTTCAGCTGAACATTTATTCTCTGCTTCAAGTGTTAGAAGAAATTAACATATTCCCATGATTCATCTTAAAAATTATAAAGCTGCTTGTATAGGAGCCAGCTGGGCCATTTACACCTCTTCTTCCTTGGATTTGCCTTTCCCAGCTGTCCTAGTTCTTCCCAGATGTGAAGTTCACTAAGGCCCCAGATCATAGAATCATAGAATCATTAGGGATCAGAAGGGACCTCGAAAGACCACCTAGTCCAACCCCCCTGCAACAACAGAATCACCTAGACCAACTCACACAGGATGGCAGTATGCTGCACATACTGCATCCAGAAGAACTGGTGGATTCTACACAAACTCAGTTCAGCTGCCAGAGTTTCGATCTGTGCTACACTAATGTGCAAAAAAGAACCTTTGAAAGAGTTAGTTTCATTGCTTTGCTGTCACAAAATTTAGGTTGCATTCATTTCAGTTATTTTAGAGGGCTGAGAAAAGCAAATTTCGGTAAAAAACATATTCTTTAAAGCAAAGTCACTAGAACTTCCATTCCACTCAAGTTTCTGAAGGAGTTAAAATTCACGGCCCATTTGCTACCCACTCTGTTGATCCTGCCCTCTCACCACATGAGCTGGTGATGGACCACTTGATGAAAACACCCCATCAAACAATGCACGCAAGGACTGTTTCTGAAGTGCCAGTACATGTTGCTGTGTGGTGTCACTGACACCCCAGCAGACTGTGCTGCCATTCAGCGAGACCCGGACAGGGTAGAATTCTGGGCAGAGAGAAATTGATTGAAGTACAGCAAGGGTCAGTGTAGAGTCTGGCATCTGGGCAGGAACAACCCCAGGGACCAGGATAGGATGGGGACTGACCTGTTGGAGAGCAGTGTAGGAGAAAGGGACCTAGGGGTCCTAGTGGACAGCAGATTGACTATGAGCCAGCAATGTGCTCTTGTGGCCAAGAGGGCCAACAGCATCCTGGGGAGGATCAGAGGGGGTGGTTAGCAGATCAAGGGAGGTTCTTCTCCCCCTCTACTCTGCACTAGTGAGGCTCCATCTGGAGTATTGTGTCCAGTTCTGGGCTCCTCAGTTCAAGAAGGACACAGAGCTGTTGGACGGTGTCCAGCACAGAGCAACAAAGATGATGAAGGAAGTAGAACAGCTCCCCTTATGAGGAAAGGCTGAGGGAGCTGGGTCTCTTGAGCTTGGAGGAGAGGAGGCTGAGGGGTGACCTCAATAATGTCTGTAAATATGTGAGGGTTGGGTGTCAGGAGGATGGAGCCAGGCTCTTCCCAAGGTCATCTGCTGATAGGTCAAGGGACAATGGGTGCAAGCTGGAACAGAGGAGGTTCTGTATAAATATCAGCAGGAACTTCTTTCCAGTGAGGTTAATGGAGCATTGGAACAGGCTGCCCAGGGGTTTGTGGAGTCTCCGTCTCTGGAGACATTCCAGACCCGTCTGTGCAACTTGGTCTAGGTGATCCTGCTGTTGCAGGGGGTTGGACTAGATGATCTTTTGAGGTCCCTTATGATCCCTAATGGTTCTACGATTCTATGATTCTATGTTGTATATAAGAAGCTACTCTATCTCTTTTCCAGCAAGGAGCATAAGACTCCTCTTGTTGTGACAAACTAATGAAAAATACCAAAGGGAATAGGTGATTTGTCTACTCCTCAAGCTGGTTTTTTGCTGTAAAAGATCACAGAATCATAGAGTCGTCTAGGTTGGAGAAGACCTACAAGATAATGGAATCCAACCATTAGCCCAACTGTCCCAACTCACCACTAAACCCTGTCTCTGAGCTCCAGATCTCCATGACTGTGAAACATAGCCAGGGACAGTGATTCAACCCCTTCCCTTGGCAGCCTGTGCCAGAGCCTGAGGACCCTTTCCAGGAACTTTCTCCTCATGGCCAACCTAACCTTCTCCTAGTGCAACTTGAGGCCATTTCCTCTTGTCCTATGGCCTGCTCCTTGTGAGAAGAGACCAATCCCTACCTCACTGCATCCTCCTTTCAGGTAGACAGCAGTAAGGTCTCTCTTAAACCTCCTTTTATTCAGACTAAGTAGGCCCAGCTCCCCCAGCTACCCCCTACAAGATCCATAGTTTAATGTAAGAACTGGGATTTTTTTCAAAAATAGAAAAATGTTCACTTTGACTATGAA
Source organism: Upupa epops (assembly GCA_013397515.1). Taxonomy (NCBI): domain Eukaryota; kingdom Metazoa; phylum Chordata; class Aves; order Bucerotiformes; family Upupidae; genus Upupa; species Upupa epops. The sequence goes on from VZRI01002908.1 coordinate 529,364, forward strand.
AACTAAAAACGTACCTACAAACCTAGAAAACACTATGAGCTTGTATGCTGCAAGCTGTTGAGGCATCTGCAGCACTGTCACCTTGAACTGACGGTGCACTGTGGACAAAATCAGTGTCCAGATCACCCAAAAATTTAAATGGTGATTTCCAGCTTCAAATTTCAGCGCTGCTCAATAAAAAGCAGAAAGCTTCTTCTGAAGTCCATTGAAGTTTTGTTAAAGATGTCAGTGTCACCTCTGTGCCCGGTAAGATCATGGAGCAGATCCTCCTGTAGGCACTACTGAGACAGGAGAATAGTGAAGAGGTGATTGGGTGCAATCAGCATGGCTCCACCAAGGGCAAATCCTGCCTGACAAACCTGATGGCCTTCTATGAACGGGTCACAACATTAATGGATGAGGGGCGAGAGACTGATGTCATTTACCTGGACCTGAGCAAAGCCTTTGACACTGTCCCGCACCACATTCTGGTCTGCAAGCTGGTGGAACATGGGTTTGATGGGTGGACCACTAGATGGGTAAAGAAGTGGCTTGATGTCTGCACCCAAAGGGTGGCTGTAAATGAGTCCATGTCCAAGTGTAGGCCAGTGACAAGCGGAGACACCAGGGATCAGTCCTGGGACCAGTCTTTGTTGGTGACATGGACAGAGGCAATGAGTGCACCCTCAGCAAGTCTGATGATGACACCATGTGTGTGGTGCTGCAGTCACGCTGGAGGGTAGGGATGCCATCCAGAGGGACCTGGACAGGCTGGCGCAGTGGGAACAAGCCAACCTCATGGGGTTTAACAAGACCAAGTGTAAGGTCCTGCAT
>VZRI01002908.1:530647-560977 GCA_013397515.1 Upupa epops
GGGTTGGAACTGGATGATCCTGTGGTCCCTTCCAGTCCTGACTGATTCTTTAACTTCTTCCCAGTGAGGGTGACTGGGCACTGGAGAGGACTGCCCTGGGGGCTGTGGATTCTCCTTTTCCAGAGACATTTGAAACCTGCCTGGATCTGGTCTAGGTGATCCTGCTGTGGCAGGGGGACTGGACTGGATGACCTTTTGAGGCTCCTTCTGATCCCTGATGATTCTATGATTCTAAGTGGCTATTTAGTCAAATACCTCAGGAAACATTGACCAAAAACAACACCGTGCTGCAAGGGTCAGAAGTATAGTGTCATAGCCTGAAAAAGTGAAATGTCCTATATGAATCATTGAATCATGAAAACATTAAGATCATCCAGTCCAATCCTCTTGCCACAGCAGAATCACCTAGAACAAGCTGCACAGGAACACATCCACCTGGGTCTGGAATGTCTCCATTAACCTCACCGGGAAGAAGTTCCTGCTGATATTTATACAGAACCTCCTCTGTTCCAGCTTGCACCCATTGCTCCTTGTCCTATCACTAGATGACCTTGGGAAGAGCCTGGCTCCATCCTCCTGACACCCACGCTTCACATATTTGTAGACATGAATGAGGTTACCCCTCAGCCTCCTCTTCTCCAAGCTCAAGAGACCCGGCTCCCTCAGCCTTTCCTCATAAGGGGAGCTGTTCTACTTCTTTCATCATCTTTGTTGCTCTATGCTGGACACCCTGCAGCAGCTCTGTGTCCTTCTTGAACTGAGGAGCCCAGAACAGGACACAATATTCCAGATGGAGCCTCACTAGTGCAGAGTAGAGAGGGAGAAGAACCTCTCTCTATCTGCTAACCACTCCACTTCCGTTGCACTCTAGAATGCACAAGCATTCAAAAGGAATGTGCCAATCACACACACGTTACAATCTTGACCTTATAATAATTAAAAATTGATGTTTAGAGCATAATACAGCTGTGCAACCATATTTAAAGCCACTGATTTCATAGAAAGAAGAAATTTGTACCAAAAGGTCACAGTCTAATTTCACAACCATATATTTACTCTTTATTCCCACAGTGAAAATGTCTGATTTTCAAAAGAGCAAACCAATAATTACTTATTATGAAGGTATTTTAGTCAATACCTAATTTCTTAGTATTGATTACTATTTAGGCATTTAAAATGTACCCTACAGCACCAAAAATATGTTTATCATACTGTTCTTCTTACTGGTGCTTGTAAGTATTAAAGATATTGATTAAAAACAGTGGGCTGAAATGCCAAACGCTGCATTCATTAAAATACAAACGAATTTTGTGTAGCCATCTCAAAACCAGAATTAAATTAGAAGCAATTGAAGCACTCTACAGTTAAAGACACAATGAAACTGCTGATTTCTGTAACAGGATGTATTTAATCCTTGACTGGATTAGACATTATAAAATCTGATTTCTATTTCAGGGCTATGTTACAGGTGGAGGAAACCATAGGGCTTTGTTTTGTACAGCTATTCTTCATTGGTTGGTTGGTTTGGAAAGTCTGACGAGAGGCTGAGAGAGCTGGGGGTTTTTAGCATGGAGGAGATTCAGAGAGGACCATCTCCCTCCCTATAACTACCTGAAGGAAGATTTTAGTCAGGTGGGGGTTGAGCTCTTCTCCCAGGCAACCAGTGACAGGATGAGAGGGCAGGGCCTGAAGCTGCCAGGGGAGGGTTAGGTTGGATGTTAGAAAGCCCTTCCTCATGGAAAGGGTGCTCAGACACTGGAATGGACTGCCCAGGGCAGTAGTGGATTTCCCATCCCTAAATGTGTTTCCGACAAAGTGGTCATGGCACTTAATGCTCTGGTGTGGCTGATGTGGTGATGTTAGTTTATGGGCTGGGCTGGATGAGCTCAGAGGGCTTTTATAGCCTCAATGATTTTGTGATTCTGAGTCATGGAAAAGTAATGAAACTGCATAGTGTTTGAGCTATATTTGATCTGAAATGTTTTTAGTAGTTGAGACTCAAAATGTGAAAACACTTTAAGTTAGTATGGTGTTTCTGTGTATTAAAAATCCTTCCTTGTAATAAATAAGCCAGTCAGTGCCCTGGTCATATTATTCCCCTAATACCTGCAACAGACAGCTGCCAGTGTGAAGCACAAGTTTGTGCAGTAATTATTTTGCTTGTAATTTATCAGAAAATCTGATTCTTACAAATCGAAAACCACATTAAGTAGGTAGTTGAAGTTTCTTCCTGTTCAAACGACTCTGTTAGTGGCTGGAAGGAACATCTAGAGGTCATCTAGTCCAACCTCCCTACACAAGCAGACATATCTCTACCTAGGGCAGATTGCTCAGAGATTCATCAAGCCTGACCTTATATAACTGCAGGGACAGGGCCCCCACCACCTCCCTGGGCAGCCTGTTCCAACGATCAACCACCCTCACATTGAAGAACTTGTTTCTAATCTCCAGCCTAAGTCTCTCCTTTCCCAGCTTGAACCTAGTGCTCCTTGTCTATCCATACAAACCTTTTGGAATAGACCTTCCCCTGCCTCCATGCAGGCTCCCCTCAGGGAGTAGAATGTCTGCATAAAGATCTTGATGGGCAATTCAGGTTTTGATGAGTTTATTGAGGTTCAGTCATTGTGTCTCTCACTCTTCCAGGAAGAGAGATTATGAACACAGTCCTTTTGTGTCAATACAGTCCCCTCACCTGGGAGCCTTCTGTCCCTTAGGAAGGGTCTGGTTTTAGACACAATTCAATGGATGCTTCTCTTTCTGTTGACTTGGCTGATGTTTGTCTGATGATTCCTTCCTGCTTGTGCTCTGCTCCCCAACAGCAACCAGTTAGGAAAAGTCAGTCTTCCAAAAGTTATGTTCCTTGATTCCCTTGTTGATACCATCTCAAGTTATGAAAAGAACATCCTCAGAGGAGATTCCTCAGAGAAGAAATTTCCAAAGCATTTCTAATGCTCCTGCTCTATGGAATACTGCCAAAAGTTCATATGAAAGGGAATAAATATTCAGAAATGTATGAAGTTGACATGCAAATACTGAAATTGTTTGAACTTCTTACCATCTTCAATTAATACACAAAAATGTTCTTGTGTTTTAAAATATCTTTCTGTCATTATGAACAATTATTGAACTTTTATCTGCTGCCAAATACTTGCAAACTTTGTACCTAACAGATATAATTAGCAGCATTAGTCAGTAATTCTGTTTTGTACACTCTGTGCTGATACAAATTCAACCCTGAAGGAAAATTAATAAGATGAATTCTTCAGAAGGAGACATGTAAAAACATCAGCCCCCACTTTCTGTGAGAAGAGTCGAAAAAGCAGAGTGCACAGTAAAAATCTAATAGAAAACTCTCTATGTATCTCAGTTCTACGTTGTTCTTCTGAGATACTTCTGGAATTGCATGGCACACAGATTTAAAAAAACAAATAATTATTTGCATTTGAAGCAGAGGTTAAGTGCCAATTCTGTGTTTTCCCATAAATAGGGGAATGTCTTTGCAAGAGGTTAGAAGGATGGAGGCTACATCAACTCTTCCAAAACCAATTTCTAAGCTATAAGCAAACACTTCCTTCTAGAAATACATGTATACACAAACCCAAACATGACTTATGATCATAGGTGATGCCTTACAAGATCATGCATTGGAGTAGAATATAAAGTAAGTTCCACCTTTTCCCTCATGTTGAGGATATTTGTGCTTCCATGAGAAGTGCTAACCTGACTGCATCTCTTTATCCAGACAAAAGGTACAAAGGTGGTACAAAATGGCTATGAATGTGGGGGCTTACATGGAGCTTATCCTAGACTCATTTAAGGCTGATTCAGAACCTCTTCTGTATCAGTAGAATTATAGGATCATTATAGCTGGAAAGGACCTCCAGGATCATCAGGTTCAGCCCTCTTCCTAACATCTTCCTAACCCCTACACTATGGCCTCAAGTGCTCTAGCTACTCATTTTTTAAAACCCCTCCAGGGATGGTGACTCCACCACCATTCTGGGCAGCCTCTTCCAGTGCCCAACCACTCTCTCAGCAAAGAACTTCGTCCTAAGATCCAATCTAACCTTCCTCTGATGCAAATTGAGGCCATTTCCCCACGTGCTATCATTAGTAATTTAAAGAAGAGACCAGCTCCAACCTCAGCACAACCTCCTTTTAGGTTCAACAATTGATTCAACATAGCTCACTGACTGTGAGGATGATATATTTTTATGTTTAAAGCATACAAACAGAAACCTAAATCAATAAGCAATTCATAAATCCACTAAAAATGAACAAACTACAGACACTATTAAGTGGGTTTTGTAGCTTCAAATACTATCAAGTTAGGATCTATAGTGCAGTCAAGGATCTGTACTTCTTTTTAACTCTTTTTTTTTTTAACTGATTAGTTATAATGAACTTTCAACCATTAAAACTATCAGAAAGGTTTAAAAGAAGTGTTATTTTTTGTAACTATTACATATTTTAGCTACTTTTAACTATTAGCTATTGAGGCTATTCTTACTAATAATCATTCTGTGATTCCATAGGTCCTCCATGCCAGCATATAACACACATTATTAAAATAAAAGGAACTTCTGGACATATTCATTTACTAAATCATTAATAAAACCAAAGATGAAGTCTGGAGAGAACATAGGGGAAGGAAGAGAGAAGGCAGCCATTGATGTCTGAACTGAAAGCAGCTTTAGCATTTACTTTAGGTTCGCTCTTGTAAATGATGGGTTTTTTCCTAGCTCCTCCTGATTTAGGGCCCTTTTGTGACTGGAACACAGCAGACAGAGCAGCAGACCAGAGCATGCGGAAAGTGGCTTTTAACAAGACAGTTAAACAAAAGCACCAGAAAGCAGCTCCAGTCCATCACAGACTGCACAGTTTATATAAAAGGTTAAAAATTGGTGTCTGCTTGTCTACCACTGGACAGATAGCTGCCCTATTCATCATTTTTCACTCAGTCTGTTTAGCAAAGGAAATCCAGAATTTTCACTAGGCACCAGGGGGAGCTGAAGAATGTAATAAAAACATTGACATTAACTGTAAAGGTTAATTAAACATTTGTGTAACAGTAACAAGACTTCAAACAAAGGGCTTCTCTACTTTTCATCAGCTGTACATAAATATATTTCATGCTATGTAATGTTCCACAAAATCACAGCCAGATAAGGAAAACTCTACGTTAACATGGAGACTAATTTTATTACAGACAAATGAACACGACCATTGAGTCTTGTGAGATGACCTGTGAATTCGTTAAACAACCCTGACTTCATGAAGAGAACCAGTGAAGTTATTATTTCAAGTAAAACTGAAGTCTGTCATGTTGCAAAACCAACAATTCTTGACTGTTTCTCTTTGTATATCAAACATAAAACATCAAATCTTTTCCAGTTTGGAAAAGAGCTTCAAGATGATCAAAGTCAACCATGAACCCAAGTGGCGCAATGCCACTGCTAAGCCCCATCCCTAAGGTCCAGATCTCCACAACAGTGAAACACATCTGCAGATAATGGTTCAGTCCCCTCCTGGGCAGCCTGTTGCAAGGCCTGATGACCCTTTCCTGGAAGAAGTTTCTTCTCATGGCCAACCTAAACTTCCCTTGGTGCAGCTTGAGGTCATTTCCTCTTGTCTCATCACCTCCTTTGTGAGGAGACACAAAGCCCCACCTCTCTACAACTTCCTTTCAGGGAGTTGCAGACAGCCACAAGGTCTCTCCTCAATCTCCTTTTCTCCAGACTAACCAAGTGCAGCTCCCTCATCTGCTCCTCACAAGGTTTATTCTCCAGACCCTACCCCAACCTTGCTGCCCTTCACTGGACCCACTCTTGCATCTCAGTGTCTCTCTTGTATTGAGGTGACACAGACAGTTGACTAGATTATCACTGTTACATCCCTTTCAGCTGAACTCTCCTCTCCTCCTCTCTCCTCACCTCTCCTATAGAATCCTAGAAAGGTTTGGGTTGGAAAGGACACTTAAAACTCATCTGGTCCAACCCCCCCAGAAGTTGAACTAGAAGTGAACTGAAAGTGGGTTCCTCACTGGGAAAGAAAAAAGAGAGACACTTGGGACTGTTTAGCCTGGAGACAAAAAAAAGGCTCAGGGGCATTTTATTCATGTATGTGAACAACTGAAGGGAGGGTGCAGAGGAGGAAGCCAGGTGGTTGTTTCAGTGGCCCCCAATGATAGAACCAGAGGCAATGGGCACACGGGAGACTCCATCTGAACATCAGGACACACTTTTTCAGAGTGAGTGTGACTGAGCACTGGAACAGAATGGTTTTAGAGTCTCAATCCTTGGAGATGCTCAAAAGCCACTTGGCTGAAAGCATTGGGGTTGTTCAGCCTGAAGAGGAGAAGGCTCAAGGAGTACCTTATAGCAGCTTTCCAAAGGGGTCTATTATAAAGCTGGTGAAGACTGCTCACAAGGGCATGGAACAATATGGTGATAAAGAGTGGTTTGAAGCTGGAAAAGGATAGATTAAGGTTAAACATCAGGAAGAAGTTCTTTAATTTGAGGGTGGAGGATCCCTGGAACAGGCTGCCTAGAAAGGTGGTAGAGGCCCCATTCCTGGACACATTATAGGTGAGGCTGGATGGGTCTCTGGCCAATCTGTTCTGCTGAGTGATGGCACTCTTGTTGTAGGGGGTTAGACGATATTTGGAGGTGGCTTCTAACCAAATACATTCTATGATTCTATGATTCTGGACAACTACGTGAGTATGGGAGGTTTGCCAGGTAACCCACAGAGGTTCCTTCCAATGTCAACCATCTTACAATTCTGCAATTCTGTAAAAGAGTGTAAATCTCATTTTTAACACTACATTGCAATCATTCAAGAAAAGAATACCTTTTAGGGAATTCTGTGTCTTCTTCATCTACAGAAACAGATGAAAGAAGAAGGAACAGGCAGAAAAATCCTATGTGTTCTAACAGTCATGGCACCCTACGTGTCTCTTTCAGTTTATCCTTCATCAAATAATTAATCATAACACAACCTTACCTAAAAAAATGAGGTGGTCAGTTCTTCTGGTCTTCTTCAAGTAAGTCAAGTGCCTGTAGGTAGGGCATGAGCACATCATCAAGTTAACTGCTGAGTCTCCAAAGACCATTGTGATATAAGAAATATCCTTGTGAGAAACATATAATTAAGGATAGACTTGATAGAAAGCATATACACCTTCTGAAAATAAATTAATGTATTGACAGCAAACTTGAGCTTTACCAGATCCTCTGTCATATTAAATGTTCCTTGCGCCACCAAGCTGGGAAGTCATTTTACCAGACTCATTTTAATTATCTAAGTAACCTTTATATTTCAATACGATGCCTCATTCTCTCCCCTCGATATTTATTAAACACCAGTCACTTTGACTGCATTGGATGAAGAACACAAGGCAGGATTCACAAGCATTCCAACAGTTATTCCATGTGAAACACTCCTCACATTGGAAGAGGTATTTGTATTATTTTCTTGGAATGCCACGGTTCTTTCAGTTTTAGCTGTTATGAATTTATGGGTCTCATTATAAAGTCACCCTGATGGAGTTTGGGGATTAAGAACTGTAGTCATTAGCTGTTTCTTCAGAGATGTACAACTGTGGCCTAAAAATAAAAAAGGCAAGTTGTAAATAATAATTTCACTTTTAATATATATTCTATGTTTTATTTACAAGCAATGCTCCTACTTATCTATTAACCAGCCTCCTTGAATTTGACCATTTTCAAAAGATTGACATAATCCCGATTGTCTACCTTTTAATAAATCATGACACAATCCTGGGAACTTGGCAAATACATCAATGATTTTACATCTGGCATCACACACCAGTTACACGTTCAGGGAATGAAAATAAGTTCGATTTCTTTACCTTGCCTCATTAGTCATCATGTGGCGATGCATGCATTATCAAGTGCATGCAGCCTGTAGCTCCCATGACAGTTAAAACCCCAACAACCTCATAAAATTCATTATTTACTTGCTACTGTGCTGATTATCTCATGCAAAAGCTAATAAGACTATTAGCTCTGCTGAAAAGTGTATTTATAAATCAATATATTCACCAATGGTGAGAGTATTAACTTATTGTATGTTAGAGTGACTGGTTGAAGAGACAATTAATGTAGTGGTAACCTTCCAGTGTGAAGAGTTCTCTGTCAACCCTAAAGTCATTGCACAGAAGGCAGCAACAGTCTTTTTGCCAAGTCTGTGTCCACAGATGTTTTTCAATTAGCTGTGAGAAAACACTTTATACTGAAATAACATCTGATAAATTGAGTTAGAAGGATTTGATGAAGTCTTCTTTAACTCCTAGAACATGCATTTTTAATATTAATTAGTGACCTGGAGAGGAGGAAGATGCTGCAGAGAGATGTGAATAGGCTGCGTCAATGAGCAGAGGCCAACAGGATGAGGTTTGAGGGGGCCAAGAGGAGGGACCTACACTTTGGCCACAATAACCCCCAGCAGAGCTACAGACTGGGGAATAAGTGGCTGGAGAGCAGCCTGGCAGAGAGGGACCTGGCAGTACTAGCCAGCTAAATATGAGGTTGCACAAAAAGCCAGTGGCATCCTGGCTTGTATTAACACTGGTGTGGTCATCAAGACTAGGGATGTAATTCTCCTCCTGGACTGATCATTGGTGTGACCTCCCCTTGAGTACTGGGGACAGTTCTGGGCTCTTCCCTCCAAGAAATAGATGGAGGTACTGCAGTGAGTCCAGAGGAGTAATGAGGCTGGGGAAGGGTCTGGAGGGAAAGTCTTATGAAGAGAGGCTGAGGGAGGTTGGGGGAGTTTAGCCTGGAGAAGAACAAACTCAGGGAGGACCTTTCATGCTCTGCAACTACCAGAAGGGAGGTTGTAGACAGGGTGGGCTCAGGCTTCTCTACCATGTCTGTCAAGAGTGTATGCACAAGCAAGCAACTTCATCTTCCACTACTGATGCCTGAATGTTGTCTGGCAATATCACTCCTCTTGCTTTATCTGAACAATGACTGCATTAAATAGATTGCTCCAGTCTCAGTAAAACAGTTGAAAAGCCACATTTTTATTTTCCCCTGTGTTTCACGTAACAAGTCACCTTGTCTCATGAAAACTGATTACAGACAAAACCCCAGGTTCCCTGAAATCAATATCTCTGCATGGCTTGCCATGAGCCACATCTTTCACAGACATTGTGTCAGTACTGTAAAAATCTAAGCAAAGAGTTCAATCAATTCATTCAGCACTTGATAATTAAAAGAAACCAAAAACGATTGAGGGTTCAGCAAATGTGCTTGGCTATGCTAATTTCCCATATTTGCTCTTTTTAAATTAGTCGTTCTGTGCATCTATCATATATTAATATTGATCAAACCTTGTTGTTGAGCTTCCACTGGTTAATGGAGTAGCTTCCACTTTTCACTTTCCAAATGAGTATGTGCAAGGGTGAGCTCAAGATGAGCTCCTATGACTATTCACGCGTGTGACTTGCTTTTCTCAGTCTCTTGCCAGTATGTCTGCCACATCTACTGAATGAAAATATAACAGAGGACCAGAATGTGTTTTAACATACACATGCATATTCCTTTGGGATTTGGAGTGTGGGGGGGAAGGTTTTTTTGGGGGTGTTTTTTTATTTTGGGGGACTTTTTTGCATTATTCACTGAAGTCTAGCTACCAGCAAGCAGACGAAAGGCCAGATCCTAATGATTCTAGTGCAATGAACCTCTTGATACTCTGCTGGTTTGATTAGATAGAGTCACAGCCCAACGTATTGCAGCTCATAATTCATGAATAAGTTGTCGAAAAGTGCTGTCAACTGTTGATGACTGCTGATGGGATGATGGGAGAAGATGTTTTCCCAGACTTTTGGGAATCCCACACTGAAATTCTGCAATATCCAGGTTTGAGACAATTTCTTTTTGGTTTTATTTGCTCTCTGCTAATTCACCTCTGCCAGAGATCGTTTATCACAGCAGCATAAGAAACTCCCCAGAAATCTCATGCTTTTGATTTCAAGAAAATAAACTACAGTGAGCAGACTGACAAATATTTCCCCCTTTTGTCCCTTTCCTGTCTCTTCTTTCAGAGCTGAACGATCAAACAGTCCCTGAAATATTCTAGCTGCTATCACCACTTAGAAGTAAACACATTGATCACCATACATGTGTTCCTTCAGGATTCAGGTTCAAAATGTGAATGTAACTAGGGTGCCTTAGCTCAACCAAATGAAAATATTAAATCAAAACTTTTCATTGAAAAAACCCCACCCAAAGGTTATATTCAAATCACTAGAATATTGCAGAATTGCTGCTTTTTCTCCTTTAAATGAAATAACGTGTGCCTAGAAAGATGCGTATCATCTGCCTACAGGTATGCCTAATACTTGTTACCACTAACACTTATTTTCTGCATAGCTCACTCTAAAAAGAAAAAGGATAAAAATAACATAGCTGATGCCCATAACAAGTTGCTGAAGTGTCCTGTCCACTGATTTTGAGAAAGAAAATTTCTGTTACAGAATCGGAAACTGTTAGGCATTGGAAGGGATGTCAGAAGGTCATCCAGTCCAATACCCCTGCCCAGAGCAGGATTCCCTAGATCCAGTCACACAGGACAGGCCCTTCCAGTGTTCTTTCACCCCTACTGGGAAGAAGTTTCTTCTTGTATTTGTGGGGAACCTCCTCTGTTCCAGCTGACTCCTGGTACCCATTGTCCTACCATTGGATGACACTGAGGAGAGCCTGGCTCCTTCCTCTTGACATCTGCCCTTACCATATTAATGGGGGTCACCTCTCAGTCTCCATTTTTTGCAAGCTCAAGAGACCCAGCTCCCTCAGCCTTTCCTTATCAGGGATGTCTGTTCCACTCCTTTCATCATCTTTGTGGCTCTGCACTGGCTTCTCTCAGGCAGTTTTGTGTGCTTCTTGAACAGAGGGGCTCAGAACTGGACACAAGATTCCAGATATGATCTCACCAGGGCAGAGTAGAGGGGATGCTTCTAAAATTAAGCAATGGGTTACTCAATTCCTTTGGTTTTCCATCCAAAACAGATGCATGGTTGGATTATAGGTCTTGACACAAGATCACTGCTCCTCATTAACATAATGCCAGCTCTAAATCTACCTGTGCACTCAGTGGCAATACCAGGTTAAAGAAATACTGAGTATGGTAAGTGGTAATAACCACTACCAGTAATAAGAGGAAAGAATGATTTATAAACCCTACTTGTAATATTCTTGTGAAACTTAATTCCACCATCAGTATTCAAATCCAGCTGACATCTGTGGCAACTCTTGAGTGTTCAGCAACTGGCAATAAATTGCTAGGATCCCTAATCCTTCAGTCAGCGTTAAGGGCAAGACAAAACCTAATTACAGGGAGACTTTATTTTCTTTTCCTGAGTTTTATTTACTGCAGGAGTTTAAAGCAAGAAAATGCCATTGATCTCATACTATAATACAATCAAACTCAAGGAGGAACGATAACCTTCCTTGTAGGCCTGTAGAAAAGGAATTGTGAAGCAAGAAGACAGTGAACACTTACAGATTTATATGGGACTTAAAAGCTAATAAAAGTTTATATAAGTTTGCAAAATTAAGCCAAGTAATTGTGATTGATGAGCTTGGTGTCACAGCCCTGCTTGGTCACTGGTTGAATAAAGGAATGGAGTTTGCTGCTGGTGGATGGATTATGAGGATGTGCAGATTCAAAAAGGTAAGTATAGATACAGTAATTGCTAAGCAGCTCTTTACATGAAATTGGCTGGTTTTCTCTTGTTTTCTTTAATTTTCTTGGCACTTCTTCTACACTGATCCAAATAATGACATAAATATTCCAGAATAATGACATAAGTCAGAAGATTCATAGAGTCATAGAATGGTTCAGATTGGAAGGGATCTTCAAGATCATCTTTTTCCAACCCCCCTACCATCAGCAGGGATACCCCCCACTATCTCAGGGTGCTCAAGGCCCCATTCAATCTGGCCTTGAACACTTCCAGGGAGGGGGCAGCCACAGCCTCCCTGGGCAACCTGGTCCAGTGTCTCAGCACCCTCACCATGAAGAACTTCCTCTTGCCTTCCAGTCTAAACCTCCCCCCTTCCAACTGGAAACCATTACCCCTGCTCCTACCACTCCAAGCCCTTGGAAACAGCCCCTCTCCAGCTTTCCTGTAGCCCCCTTCAAGTACTGGAAGGCCACTATTATGTCTCCCAAGTCTCCTCCAGGCTGAACAGCCCCAGCTCTCTCAGCCTGTCCCTGTACGAGAGGTGCTTCAGCCCTCCAGTCATTTTTGTAGCCCTCCTCTGGACACATTCCGACAGTTGAGCTAATTGAGAGTAAAACTCTGTAAAATACAAAACACATTTTCTTTGCAGTCTTTGAGGAATTAAGATGATTAAGAACACTATTTTAAAATCTGAACTCATGAGAAAATCTAAAAGCAAATCCAAAATAACCAGTCAAATTCTACTACAATTTAGTAACAACTCAGAGAAGAAAACCTTCTCTTGTAGGTCGCGGTATGGAAACAATCATATTTCTTCTAAACAAGTACTACAGGGTGTAACAAACTGATTTATCTGTTGGTTTTTAGCTTTCTTGTTTTCTAAGGAACCAAAGAGACACAAAGTGTGTGCATACTGACAAGATGTGGTGACAACTGGAATTAATCTCTTAAAGGCAAAGGCAAGGCATCATCCAGTCTCTACCCACATGTGGCTGTGAAAAATCCCCTGAAAGAAATGGAAAACCCAAGATACCCCCAGGTCAGTGGAGGCAGCTTATACTTTTTGTCGACATGTTTTGTCTGCAGCATTAGCAAAGGTTTCAGGAATCAATATATGAATTAAATATAAAACCACACATTCTCAACCAGCAGGGATGGCCATCATCCCTACCACCAGACGCTTCTCAACCCAATCCTCTTGCTCCTTAAAAGCATGAGAGTCGCCGCAATGAAACAGGCAGCAATGTTTCAAAAACAAATCCCTTTACAGAGTTTAATCTGAGGAAAAGAGATTCAACGTCTGTCACCAGTGGTAGGAGATAATCTTGTAGGGTAGCAAGAAGAAAGTGACTGATCTGTAGATAAAAGCCTAACTCCTGCAGCGGAAGATTATACAAATACTGAAGATGCTGGAAAGATGCCAGAGCTTCCTGGTGATGCGGGATAGAGGCACAAGTTATGCAGCCACCATCCCGCCGAGCGGCAAAGGAAAATATTTGCAGGATTCGATCAAGCACAGCTACTGTAAGTGCCGGTGGGGACCTTTCATCTTCAGAGCTGTCAGAAAGACCATTTACAGGGAGCCTTTGCCATGGTGAACCATCCTTTGTTAACCAATAGAGACGATGACTTAGATGGGGATGAAACGTGGGGAAGAAAAATGGTGGGAGAGTGACTTAACTTTTTTTAAAAATCATCCCCTTTAATTGTTGTTCATGTTTTAATAACTTCTAAAATAGCTCATATTTTATTTGTAGTAACATTTAAAATAATCCTTTTATATTTATGTTAACTGTTATTATCATTTTGCTCATGCAAAATCATCCCACATGCTGAGTCACCATCAACTTCCCTAAGAGCCATTTTCACTGTAATTTACAGAAAAATGAAGAGGTCTAAAATGCAACACAGTGAGAGAGCTAAGTTGGATGAAGGAGAAGTTTCGCATTGTGATTTGCAGGTGAAAACATTTTAAAAAGTTATATAAACTAAGGTTGCAGAAAGACAAATTACTAAGTATAATAAATTGGTTCAAAAAATGGGGGCAATTTGATGCAGCAAGAGTTTTCTAGGTGTTTAGACAATGTTCCACTCATGGAACCTTGTGATAGGCAATGACCCATAGAAACTAAAAGCATAGAAGAAGTTATCACCTCCAGAAATCTCAGTAGATGGACAAGATTCAGGTCTTTGAAAATGATTCTATACAAAAACAAGTGCAGTCAGGGTTGGGTGGAGTTTGAGGTAGAGAGATACGCAAGTGGGTATAGGAAGATGCTCCTTACATCATCCCTGATCCTTAACCATCCCTGAAATCGGTATGAATTGCTATCTGCTCCATACCTTGATTAAATAAACTTAAAACAATAACAATCAAAACTAACTAAAAGTAATAGGAATTATAATGCCTGCCATGCCACAGCTTTCATCTACCATCCTAGTGTTTACAAAGGCCATGCACTACAATCAGGAACTACACCTTTACTCCGCTGTTTTATTACTGTACTCATGGAAACCAGCAGTACCTATGGCTCCATAAATTGCTTCAACTCCGCCAGAAATACCATGCTGAAGCAAGAGATGCAACACTAAAATATTCATGAAATATGCACAATTATGACATGGGAAAGTTTTTATACGAATTTTCAAGTCACATTGATGTATGATGCTGTAAAATCCATTTAGACTCTAACACCTCATTGTTTCAGGCCATTGTGGGGTTGCTGTTGAAACCTATTAACTCCACTTGAGCACCAACAGCTGTTCTCTGGGCAGTTCATTAAAATCCACCCTTTCTTCAGCTCAAAGGGACTTCTGCCTGTTTAGTTCCCATGGGAAATATTAAAAGGAAAAAAAAACTGGCAGAGAAAAAGTCATAGCATGTCACAACACTTAATAATAGCTACAAATGGAGTAATTTTAAATAGGCTGCATTAACTTGATGGGATAAATATTCTGAGGTACTCAAGACCCTCAGGGAGAAGTGTCACAGGGATAAGCCATAGTGTGAAATTGCTATTTGAGTGCTGAATACCAATTATTTGTGATTTACCGTAATTTACTTTTAAACCCAGGAGCTTACCCAAAAGCCATTGGTGTGTGTTTTAAACGATGCATCAAGTACTTGAGATATGAAATATCCAGGAACAGTGATACATCTGGAAAGCGAAACGCTCTCAGACAATGTTCTAGTTACTTCAAACTACCATGTGGAATTAAAAAAACATTTCATGGAAAACATGAAGTGTGAGGCACCGAGAGTGACATGTAGGGTGCTCTCCATCCAGTACTGCAAACATACAAATACTTGACCCTCTTTTGACCAGGTTTACTCTTGTAAGGTAAACAAGGGTAAAGCCTGAGCCCACCCAGTCACAACTAACAACATGGCCTCAAGCTGCATTAGGGGAGGTTTAGATTGGATCTTAGGAAGAATTTATTTGCTGAGAGAGTGGTTGGACACTGGAAGGGGCTGCCTAGGGAAGTGGTGGAGTTGCCATCCCTGGAGGTGTTTAAAAAGCAAGTAGCTAGACCATTTGAGGCTGTGGTCTAGGGGTTGGGGATATGCAGGAAGGAGGGCTGGACATGATGATCCTGGAGTTCCTTTCCAGCCATGAGGATTCTATGATTCTATGGTTGTTACAAATGGGCAAGAAGCTGAATTTTTATCTTTTTAATGAGGTGCTTGGAAAGAAAGTTTCTAGGGAAGAAGCTTCTTCTTTGACCTATTGAGAGTCACTGCATTTTGGTGTTTCTACACCTTTCTCTTGCTTTCCTCTTCCGTCAACCAACATCTTGACCAAGGGAGTTCAGCATAACCATTTCAACCCATTTTTTGGACAGCAGATGATAGCATAGGGTGAGACACTGTGCACTCAGCTAATGTCACCTGAGCATTAACTCTGTAGGCCAAGCTAGATGTCACAGGCACAAAACAACATCAGTGGTGAGAGGCACATGTCAGCAAGAAGCAATGCATTGCAGCTTCTGAACTTAATATCTAATGAAAATATGCCTTTCTGTATAAATTATAAAGGTCAGTTAATAGGCCGGCTGTTAAACATCAGATCTGCAGTTGATTAACTGATTTGAAGTTAAGCGAGATGAATTCAAAGCACAATCATGTGCTTCAAGAGTTGAGTTGGGACAATCCAGCCTTCAGAAAGCAGGACAATATTTATGAAAAATAAACATGCCTATTATATAACAGCCTACATGTGACTAATTTCTACTTGAAGATGCAAGGAGTTTAAGGCTGTACTGTTCTCCAAAACAAAGCTTCTACACATGGAAGGGGGTAGTAGATGCATGGGGTTTGGTCTCTAATCACAACGAACAAGTGATAGGAAGAGGAAATGGCCTAAAGTTACACATTGGGAAGTTCAGCTTGGTCATGAAGCAAAACTTCTTCGTTAAAATGGTCCTCAGACCATGGCACAGGCTGCCCAGGGAGGGGGTTGTATTGCCATCTCTGGCCATGTTTCACAATCATGGAGATCTACAGCTCAGGGACAGGGTTTAGCGATGGCCTTGGCACAACTGGAGTAACAGTTTGACTGGACAATCATAAAGATCTTTTCCAACCTAAATGATTCTACAAGAAGTCCCAATCTGTTCAGTCCCTATAAGATAACAAGCCCTTAACAGGGCACAGGATTAAAGAGCATATGAAAACAGCTAGTAAGAAATTCAAGAGTTCAGCTGCCCAAAGCCCACTGAAGGAACAATATTTCAACACTTCTCATCACCTAACCCTTGTCACCATCTAACCCTTGAATCTTCAAGGAGCTTTTAGTCATAATGGTCACAAATAATGCTCTCATTCATTAGTAATGAATGAGTAATGAGTAATGCTCTCATTCATTAGTAATGAATGATGCTCTTAGTCATATGTTTTAGTTTTAGGTAGTCCTGTGAGGAGCAAGGAGGCAGACTCAGTGAACCTTGTGGATCTGTTACAACTTGAGATACTCCATAATTCTGTGAATTTGAAAACAGGGTTATTGGCTGGATGCTCCAGGTAAGTCCTTTGCAAGTGCAGGCCAAAAGCCATAATAATTCTTATCTTTCAAGCTCTTCTTCCTTGCAGTGGCCTCAAATCCTTTCTAAATCCAGTGAGAGTTATCTCTCGCACAAGTCCATTCACTTCCATTCCCTTTGTAACAAGTGAACTAACCAGTACATTCTCAGATTATTTTTGACTGCACTGAGACTGTAGGTTGTGTCAGAAGTTACCTAACATGGGTTTTGTGTCATGAAAGGAGCAACTGGTACCTGATCCATCCAGTCAGAAGTACAAACCACCAGCAAAAATCTGTAATGCTCCAAAATCCATACGGAAGACCCCAAGTGTCTCACAAAACCTTGTTTCTACACCCCATCAGTATGTGTCTGAGCTGTCTTTGATTCTGCAACAGTCAAGTAAAAGTAAATGTCTTCTGAACTGATTTCAAGTAGCCAGCACTAGAGTGAATTTCATTGAAGAACTTTGCTCTAACAAGGTCTAAAAGCATCATCCCATAGCTTTAAAAAAATGAACTCACTGAGCTTCTAGACATGAAGCAAAGGGATTTGAAAAGAATCAGGCGAACAAGATGACTCAATCCATTGGTCTACTGTTGTGGCAAATGAGACCAGAGCTGGATTGCATTACCACAGTGGAAGGATGACTTGATCAGGCAACATCTGAAATGCTGAGTTACAGTTTGCAGCTCCAAGCAAAACAAAGAAATAACATACTGGAGAAAGTCTGGATGAGAGAGAGCCACCATGACAGGATGTACCACAGTGTCCATGAGTAAAAGCTAAAAGAACTGCAATTGTTTAGCCTGGAGAAGAGAGAGCTTGAGGGTCACCTAACTACTGCCTTCCACAACTAAAAGTGTACGTACAGAGATGGATCCTGCTCAGTAGTGCACAGAGAAATGACAAGAGGCAAGAGCCACACATTACACCAGGAGGAACTCAAGTTGTACATAAGAAAACTCTCCCACTTTTGAGTGGTTCACCACTGTAATGGGTTGCCCAGGCTGCCTGCAGCATTCTCATCCCTGTATATATTCAAGAATAGACAAAGCTCTGAGCAACCTGACTTAGTGTTGAAGTAGAAAAGGAATTTGGATTCAACAGCAATCACTGGAACTTTCCAAGCCAAATATTATTATTATTGTATTTTATTAATATTATTAATGAATGTCATTAATATTTAATATTATTAATATTATTATGAGTAATAACAATCTCTGTTGTCTCTATTTCATTAACACTTTGTCACACTTCCAGTCAGTTCTAATTAAGTTTTTCTAATACAGAGTAGCTTTGTCCAAAATGCAAGATGCTTTCCTGTGTTCTACAAACTTGGCTTTCCATCTGCTTTCAGCAGACTGTGTAATTAATATTTCCTCATATTTTTAATGGACACAAAATTCAGGTTGTGAGTGGAAATTCTTCCTTCCTTAACACCATATCCTACTAGTAACTGTGGAGTTTCTGCCCTCTCTACTCATCAAAAGCCTCATCTGGAGGAGCATGCAGTACTCACAACTATCCATGAGAATATTTTCACAACTATCCATGAGAAGATACTCCTCTGAATGCTACTTCCAAGCTCCTGAGCTCCAAAGCATCAGGGTCGGGATTTTATAATAATTTTTGTGTAATTTTAATGGAAGTAGTAGAGGAAGAGGGATTTGGTAAAATATTTCTTACTTTCACTGCAACAGAACATGAGATCAGAAATTAAACCTCTTCCTCAACAGATAGAATCAGGGGCAATGTTTTCACATTAGAGAAGGGCAGGCTAAAATTGTATGGTAGTAAGTTCTTCAGAAGGAGGGGGACTGAACACTGGAACAAGTTTCCCAAGGAGGGAGCTGAGGTCTCATCCCTGGAGATATTCAAGGTGAGGCTAGACAACGCTCTGGGCAACCTGATCTAGTTGAGGATGTCTCTGATCACTGCAGGGGGGTTGGACTAGCTGACCTTCGGAGGTCCCTTCCAACCTGGGTGATCCAATGATTCTATGAATTATGAAATGTCAAAAATACATTTTAAAGAGTCATAAATTACTCTAAATATTTCGCTTCCTAGGTTGGGAAGTTGAGCAGTTTTTTAACCTTTTAATTCAACCAGTAGGTCAGAAAGTCCTCCTATTCCAACATTTTCTTTAAAATTTTTTTATCCTCAGTATTAAATAGATTTTTCCCTGTACAAATGAAAACTAATTCCATTACATGTATCTCTGTAAGAAATAAACTGGTCTTCAAAATGTGAAAAACTCCATAATGTCTACAGAAAAAAAGTAAACCATGTTTTAAAATATATTTGTCATAACCTGAGCAGAATCACAGTTACAGAATAATGCTGGCTAGAAAGGACCTTCCAGATCCCCAAGTCAAACCATCCCCACACCAACAAAAAAACCTCAGTATCTGAGAGATTGACACACACAAACTGACCCTCTCCACGTTGCCACTCAAGCAGGGCTTGAAGCACCATGGCTACACAGTTCTTCAATGCCTCCAGGCATGAGGACTCCATCACCTCCCTGGGAAGGCTCTGCCAGTGCCCAACCACTCTGTCTGCAAAGAATTTCTTCCTAAGATCCAATCTAAACCTCCCTGCCTCAACTGCAGACCATTGCCTCTGCTTCTGCCAGCAGTCACCAAGGAGGAGAGGCCAACATCTGCCTCCCCACAACCTCCCTTCAGGGAGTTGTAAAGAGCAGTAAGGTCCCCCCTCAGCCTCCCCTTCTCCAAACTCAACCTGCCCAGCTCCCTTGGCCTTTCCTCAGACAACTGGTTCTCTAAACCACTCACAAGCTTGGTAGCTCTCCTCTGGTCATGCTCCAACATCTCCATGTTTTTCCTATAATCAGATGGGCCCAGAACTGAACACAGTACTCAAGATGAGTACTTCTCTCACTGAAATACATGTTGTTGGTATTGCTCTGGAATCTGATTCTTACATTCACAGTGAAGTTTTTGTGCTATGGGTCTGTGCAAAAATGTATGCATGTAATACCACCCCACATTTGACTTCTGAAATAATGTTCGGTCTCCAATCCCCTTCTCAAATAACAAACCTGCTTTTATTAAAAATTCACAAGTGAAAACAAATTTCACTTCTGCTTAGACTTTCTTCTAAGGATAAAAAACACAAAGCTCCCATTTCACAGACCTCAAGTCCTTCCTTGTTTGTTTCTCATCAATTACACTTGTTCTTCCCAATAGGAACAGTTTGAGCCTATTTTTCTTTATTTTTTTTCTCTTTTTTCTTCTCTTTTTTTTATTTCCTCTTCTTTTTCTTTACTTCTATTTTTCTTTCAATCCTTGAAAACAATTTCAACCTCAACTGTTGATTACTAACAAATACGTTCTCCATGATTTTTACTTTTACAAGGCAAATTATAATATTTTCTCTGAGAAAGATTGTCTGCATTAGTTAGGATTTTGTTGACATTTTCTCTCCCTGCCTCTTCTTTCCCTGAGACTGCAGTCACATCATATAGCTCTAAATAAAGTTATTCTCTAGTTGGGCTTTATCCATTGGTAGGCTGTACTAATAGATGAAGTAGGTAGGTGCAGATCTTCCAGTGAATTCATATCCTGTAATCCTCTTGTAAAGAGCACTTTTAAGGTAATAAAAAATTTGATATATATTTTTAAGAAAACTTGGCATTATTCTAAAGGAGTTGATAACTAATATATTTGCTAATTATTTCAAATTTCAAACTCAAGTTTATAGAAAGAAAGAAAATCGTTACTATTAAAAATTTATTTACCAAACATGCAATGAAAGAGGAAGCTACCTAAAGAAGGTAGAAGAAGCTGTAAATATGAGCTACTTCACCTACAGGTCATTTTTTTAGAACGAGTCAGCAACTCATGAGACACCCCGATCTTTTTCTCCCCCTTTGTACACTCCTGAACGATTCACATCTACAAAGGTTCTGTATCTTCTCCTGGGAGAACAAGAACCTTATACTTTTAATGCCAAAATAATAGAATCGTAGAATAGTTTAGGTTGGAGCTCATGTGCTCCAAACCCCTGCCATGAGCAGTGACACCTATCAGCCAGACTTGGTTGCTCAAGGCCTCATCCAACCTGGCTTTGAACACTCCAGGGAGGTGGCAGCCACATCTCTCCAGGCAATCAATTCCAGAGTCTCTCCACCCTTGCATTGAAGAATTTTTCTTTTTACAGATCTGGTCTGAAGTCCTCTCCTTCAGTTTCAAACAATTTCCCCTTGTCCTATCCCTCAATCCACTTGAGAAAAATCTGTCTCTGTATACTGTCAAATATTTGTGTTTTAAAAACTTAGTCAAGTAGTTACCTTCAAAGCTTTTCACTTTTCCAGAGCAGCACTGGTGAAGATCCTTTTAAATGATGCTGTGTCACTGCTCATTAAAATGAAGCACAAATCTAGCTAAGCAGGACCATTGCCAAGCAGGGTTAGGCAGAGGATATTCTGAACTCCAAGAAACATGTTTGAGGTTAATATATTTCTTACAGAAACCTTAGAGTCACAATAGATCAGATATTACAGCTTGTGATTCACTAATACTCTAGGTAGTACACAAGACTAATAGTTTGGAACCTATGAAAACATACTTATCAGTTTAATTCCTTGTAATTTCATTACTTACATTCAAGAAAATAAGATAAAGACTCTTGGTAAATACAATAGATTTAACTTTCTGCTGCAAAATTACCTTCTTCTTGCCCATAACTACCCTTTCTTTCTCAGTGAGATGTAGACAGCTTCTCAAACTTGGCAATAAGTTACTGACTCCCAGGAAAATCCAGTGTCCAACTATCTTCTATTCCAGCTCTCATAAAAGAGTGCAAAATCATCTGTGCAAGACTTGTAAAACTTTTATGCACATTTTTAATGCATTCATGGTATAAACAATTTTCCTATTATTCATAGATTGGTTCAGGTTGGAAGGGATTTCAAAGATCATCTAGTTCCTACCCCCCTGCCATGAGCAGAGACACCCCCCTACTCGACCAGGGTACTCAAGGCCCCATCCAATCTGGCCTTGAACGCTTCCAGGGAGGGGGCAGCCACAACCTCTCTGGGCAACCTGGTCCAGTGTCTCAGCACCCTCACCATGAAGAACATCCTCCTGCCTTCCAGTCTAAACCTCCTCTCTTCCAACTGGAAACCATTACCCCTGCTCCTACCACTCCAAGCCCTTGGAAACAGCCCCTCTCCAGCTTTCCTGTAGCCCCCTTCAAGTACTGGAAGGCCACCATAATGTCTCCCAGGTCTACTCTTCTCCAGGCTGAGGTATGTAATGAATTTTTGTCTCAGTCTTCAGCAGCAAAGGCAGTAGCCACTTGACCTAAGACCCTGTCAACAGAACAGGATGAAGGAGAATCCAACCACTTTCACTGAAGATTAGGTTCAAGACCATCTGAAAAACCTAAATGTGCACAAATCCATGGGAGCCTGATGAAATCCACCCATGGGTCCTGAGGGAACTGGCAAGCCACTAGCCATCATATTTGAAAGACCATGAGAGTCTGGCAAGTTCCTGATGATTATGTGATTCTAACCGCACTTATTTACATTGGTAGAATCAAAGAAATACTGAGGTTAGAAAAGTCCTCCAAAATCATCAAGAACAACCAGCATTCAATATTTGACACATCTTTTCTTAACCAAACTTTTATTGAGTCTTGAGTTGTGAAATTAAGTTCTTATACCAATACACAAGCTATAAATAATAAGGTTAACACTCCTATCTGATCTTGGAACAATTCCCAGAAAGATTATTCCTTCACCAGTACTGTAACTACTGCTTTTTTCACTGCATAGATAGAATTATAGAATATGTTGGGTTGGAAGGGATCTCCACAGTCCAACTCCCCTACAACAAGCAGGATCATCACACATCAGAACAGGTTGCCTAGAGCCCCATCCGGCCTGACCTTGCATGATCCCCTCCAGAGATGGGGCCTACATCAACTCTCTGGGCAGTCTGTTCCAGGCATCCCACACCCTAATATCCCAAAGAATCACAGAAATCATTAGAAAACACCGTGACTCCAGACATTAACCCAACTGTACCAAGCCCACTGCCAACCGATGTGTTAAACTCCAGATCTACTTGACTTTTAAACTTCTTCAGGTAGCAATAGTTGCTTTTAAGCTCTTTCTACAGTTCTTCATGCTGCTTCTGTAAAACATATTTCATCTGCATTCTCTGGGCTGAAATCTCAGTTTTGCATTGTCTAGCAAATTCCTATTTGACATTTGCAGCCCAACATGGCAACCGTCTCATATCCTTTAAAAATCCTGTCTATTTTTATTCTTATGAATATTTTATCCTTATGAAAGTCTAGCAACTTGTTCACACATTCTTCTAGCCTTTCCCCTCCTCCCACTAATTTTAGTTGGGAAATTTTAGTAGTCTGTTTCTTAATATTTCTTAAAAATTTGGTTTAGCAGCTTTAAATATGCTATAAATGCCTTAAAATTCTTTCCCTCTTGAGGGAGATCAATACCAGAATTCAGAAGAATTGTGTTCAGGGCAGCTTTATCATTCAAAATTCCTCTGGCCTCTTTCCCTTACTGACATATATATACTGCTAACAAAACACTGTCTATCCAGGATGAGACATGAGGAAGAAATTCCTCCCTGTGAGGGTGTTCAGCCACCAGAACTGGTTGCCCAGGAAGGGTGTTGTTGCTCCAACACCCCTGGAAGTGTTCAGGGACAGGGTAGATGAGGCTCTGGGCAACATGGTCTGGTGTTGCTGCCCATGGCAGAGGGTTGGGACAGGGTGTTGAGGTCCTTTCCAACCCAAACTATTTCATTACTCTACCTTACCCACAGAAATCTCAGCCATGGCATAATATTGCACTGAAAGTATGTTTTGTAATAGACAAAGCAGATTGCTGATCCTTGCCAAAGAGAGCTGCATTTAAACTTACACACTCTGACATGTCAAAGAATTCACAGTAGAAGTTTGATTACTAGCAACACTACAGGCTGGGGGACGAGGGGCTTGAAAGCTGCCCAGCAGAAAAGGACCTGGGGGTGCTGGGAGACAGACAGCTTCATAGGAGCCAGCAGGGTGCTCAGGTGGCCAAGATCAGGAATATTGTGGTCAGCGGGAGAAGGGAAGTTCTTGTACCCTTGGACTCAGCCCTTGTGAAGCCTCATCTCGAGCACTGTGTTCAGTTTTGGGCCCCTCATGACAGGAAAGACAGGGATATGCTGGAATGGGTCCAGGGCAGAGCTACCAGGCTTGGAAGGGGTTTATCCAACCAGTCATCTGAGGAGAGGCTGAGGGAGCTGGGCAAGGTTAGTTTGGAGAAGGGGAGGCTGAGGGAGAATGTCCTTGCCCTCTACAACTCCCTGAAGGGAGGTTGTAGAGAGGTGGGAATTGGCCTCTTCTCCTTGGTGACTGCTGATAGAAACAGGAGCAATGGTCTGCAGTTGAGGCAGGAAAGGCTGAGATTGGATTGTAGGAAGAAATTCTTTCTGGAAAGACTAGTGAGGTACTGGAACAGCCTTTCCCAGGGAGGGGACTGAGTCCCCATCCCTGGAGGTGTTGAAGAACCGTGCAGCCATGGTGCTTCAAGCCCTGCTCGAGTGGCAGCATGGACAGTTTGTGTTTGTCAGTCTCTCATTGATTGAGGTTTTGTTGTTGGTGTGGGGATGGTTGGACTCTGGGATCTGGGATGTCCTTCCTAACCAGCATTACTCTGTGATTCTGTGATTTTGGCTTTTTTTTGGAACTCTAACTGGCCACACAGCAGTGTAACTGTGCAGACAACAGACAGGGAATTGCTCTTTTTAAAATCATAAATGTTTCAAAGGTGTGTATAACACAGTACTATACTATTAGAATGTTTTAAATGTGAATAATTCTTAGGAGGATATACTGCTATACAGAAGTTCTGCTTATACCATACTGACAACTTACACATCACACATCTAAAATGCTACTCTCGACTCATAAAAGAATAAAAAATAAACCAATGACACTCTTGCTCACAAAGAATTTTTAAAAAGCTTAATATAAATTAACTGCCTTGTAGAATTGTAGCAGACATCTTCAAGAGCAACTGCGTTGGTGTGTCAACCTTGACCTTCAGCATAAGGGATGGGAGTTTGCTTTGAGAGAACAGGACCTATCTCTGAGATGCAGGAGGCTCAACTGTGACAGAGTTGGCTACTGCATTCCCACATCCCCTCAAATCTTTAAGGCGAGAATAAAGATTAGCTGATTTTGTAAATAATTTAAATCTTTGGCTCTCTGTCTGGTCCTGTGGGGAACAGTATGTATGTGTGTCTGGTATCAATATGACCTATCCTGTTCTACATAAAAGAAACCAAGACTCCAACTCGTAGTAATTTGGGTGCCCTCTGCTGAACCTTCGCTGGTGGCATTGATGGTTCCTGAATACCAATGCTCACCGCACACTTTGTTGTTGGTGAATGACATACCTGTCTCTGTAATCAAATGGATGAAGGGACTGCGAACAGCTGACTGTGGTTGTTTCATGCTGAGGCAAAAAAACCCCAAACAAACCCAAGTTGTTTTATACAATCTTCATGCTTCAGGTCTGGATGAAGATTTCAGTACACGAGTGATTCTGCAGGTATCACAGCCTGTGAAAAAGCATGATCTGTAAAGTGAGATTATTTTAATGCAGATTATATATATTTTACAGAAATTATATATATACAATGTATTATAGAAACTATATTTTATATATAATATATATTGTAGATTATATTTTCAAACCTCTGCTATTCTGACATGAGGTGTTTTGACTGCGGGAAGGGGAAAAGGCATGTATGCAAATGCAGTGTGCCACACAGTCTCTCTCCTTCAAGCTCATGTCATGTCACATCCTTCACAGTGTGACCCAGTGATCCCTTTGTCCACAGACTACCTCACCAGTTTCTGGAGTGGGAATCAGACCTACTTCCCTACATTAATCGTTTGTATTAACTACTCTGGTACAACAGAGGCTGAATTGTTTCATACACAGGTGAAAGAAAAGGAGCAAAATCAACCCTACCTCATATTAACAGGTAAATGGAGCCTTACTCCTGTCAAGGTGAGAGCTGTAAGTTTTAAAATCTTAGGGTGAGGGGTGATTGTGGCAAAGACAAGAGGTGTTTGCGATCAAGTAGATGGGAGAACTACTCATGCAGAGTAAAAGCAAAGACTGAGATTTGCTGTGCTTCCAAAACACACAGCACAACATTTCCAAGCACTCAAACAAAATTACAGGATATATTTTACCTTGTATGGTCTGTCTCAAATCCTATGTAGGTCTTTTCTTCATAAAGTGCTTCAGGAAGCTCAACATGTAAGAGGTTCTGGGTCCTTCCCAGGAAGCTGATCTACTCTCACATGCTTAATGAAGGGTCCCTTTCGCTATCCTGGAGCAAGCACGCAGAAGTTGAGCATTGCAGCCCTCACTGCTGGGGAACCACAGCTAGGATTTTGAGATTTAATCCAGAAACAACATACAGGCAGATGAAGAGAGACTGAGCTGCCATTCAGTGAGACCTGGACAGGGTAGAGAGCTGGGCAGAGAGAAATTGAATGAGGTACAACAAGGGTCAGTGTAGAGTCTGGCATCTGGGCAAGAACAACCCCAGGGACCAGTAGAGGTTGGGGACTGACCTGCTGGACAGCAGTGTAGGAGAAAGGGACCTGGGGGTCCTAGTGGACAGCAAGATTACTATGAGCCAGCAACATGTTCTGGTGGCCAAGAGGGCCAACAGCATCCTGGGGTGCATCAGAATTGGGGTGGTTAGTAGATGAAGGGAGATTCTTCTCCCTCTCTACTCTGCACTAGTAAGGCCACATCTGGAGTATTGTGTCCAGTTCTGGGCCCCTCAGTTCAAAAAGGACACAGAGCTGCTGCAGGGTGTCCAGCGTAGAGCAACAAAGATGAAGGAAGAAGAACAGCTCCCTTATGAGAAAAGGCTGAGGGAGCTGGGTCTCTTGAGCTTGGAGAAGAGGAGGCTAAGGGGTGACCTCATTCACGTCTATAAATATGTGAGGAATTGGTGTCAAGAGGATGGAGCCAGGCTCTTTTCAAGGTCAAATCTTGATAGAACAAGGGGCAATGGGTGCATTTGGGAACATAGGAGGTTCCATATAAATATCACAAGGAACTTCTTCCCAGTGAGGGTAACAGAGCATTGGAACAGGCTGTCCAGGGAGGTTCTAGAGTCTCCTTGTCTGGAGACGTTCAAGACCCACCTAGATCTGTTCCTGTGTGACTTGATCTAGGTGATCCTGCTGTGGCAGGGGGATTGGACCAGATAATTTCTCCAATCTGGTCCTTTCTGATCCCTAATGACTCTGTGAAGAGAGAAAGGAGTAAAGGGAAAACTTTAAGACAAAACTAAATGTTAAAAAAAAATACAGGAATACAGTGACAGCAGAGAGTAAGCCACACTGGAGGTCCCACCTCAGGAATAAACAGAGGAGAAAAGAGAATGGGAAAAGGAAACCAATCACAGAAAATGATACTATAGCAGGAAAGGAAGAGAGAGACAGAAATATGTCCCATGGGACAACCTGGACAGCAAACACTACATCCGAGAAAAGGGAAACAGGGAAGAAAAATCATGTCAGCATTCAGTGAAGGGAAAATCAGGCTGACAGGTGAATGAATTATTGAACTTTGTTAGCTGTAAAATCAAAATAACACGCACAGCAAGACACGTATCCTTCTTCCATCGCTACTTTTCATCCCAGACTCACAGCCCTAAGCTCTGTACACACACAGCATCTTCCTATGATGAGCTTTTACTGTAATTAACATGAAAGACCTTGACAAACTGAAAACTGTTGTTAGCAATAAACCAGGATCTGTTTTCCTGCCTTCTTCTGTAGTACACCCTCCTTTCCATCACTGCCAGCCTGCATATTTAATGCCACAAGTTGCACTGAAGATTCAGACCCTCTGTGAGGTTTCTGTTGCACCTTCTGAGCATGAATAAACTCATCATCAGCTGCAGTTCTCGTGCAAGGGTGTGCTTGGTGAATTCTTGCTGCTGGAGGAGAGTGCTTTAGTCGTTTCCAACATACACCCACCACACTTGAAGCTCACATGTTTCAATAATTCAAAGGCTGCATTTTTAAATTTTCTGAGATGCAAAAACATCCTGCCTATGCAGGTGACATTCAAACACTTAATTAGGCCAAGCAGCAACCTGATGCTGCAATTCCTCTTACACTTTCTCTTCTATCTTAGCACAATCTCTCTAGCATCTCCCACCTGCCTTTAAAAAGCTTCCTTTGTGGTTTTTGTCTATGAAAAATGGAGGATAATGGTTCAAAATCTAAACAAAAACCCTCCTGAGATATGCTTCATCTTTCATCTGATTCACAAGAGGCAAGCCCTCTTACAAACATTGCCCTAAAACATGTTGTATTGAAACTAAACAGCAATAACCAACTGTCTGTACTCAAAATACCTTGATATCTATGTCAATATCTAGTTAATAAATTATGTAGAGATTCCAGTACAAGAACCTGAACTTCAAAAAACCAGCTATCTTTGCAACAGAATTATGCCATACACAGTTGCAGCAAATCAAAATTGATAGTGAAACTTGCTCAGGAATTGTCTGCCTGGAAAAGCAATAACCAACCTGCTCCTCTATCTTGCAGGAGTAGGGCTTCAGGGGTTGCTTTCTGATTAGGGTCAATAACAGCATGGCTTGAAGCACATGTAAACCAAAGTAAGTGCAGCAGCATAGTGTCTGGAACCACAAGCAGATAAAGTCAGAGAAATCACAAAACAGGAAAGGTAACTGCCTACACAATGATCCCAGTAAAGTACTAGAAGCAGATAATGAAACAAATGAGTACAGCTTGAGTAGGCAGGAATATGAAATAGCTGAGTTCTAACTAAATTATTCTGATCCAAGCTCCAGATTTAACCATTGTTGGTACGTAAATAGCAGCACTATTGTCACACACTGTCCTCGAGACACATTTTGAGAAGAATTAGAATCATCATAGAACGCTTTGAGTTGAAAGGCACCTCCAAAGATCACCTAATCAAATGCCCCTACCACAAGCAGGGCCATCTCTAACCAGAACATATTGCCCAGAGCCCCAGCCAACCTGATCTTGAATGGCTCCAGGGATGGGGCCTCCAGCAACTCTTGAGGCAACCTGTTCCAGGGATCCCCCACTGTCAGGTTCAAGACCTTTTTTCTCATGCCCAGCCTCAGTCTACTCTTTTCTAACTTAACACCATGACCCCTCATCTTTACATTCCCTGCCCTTGTGAATAGTGTTCAACAGCCTTCTGAAAGGCCTCTTTCAGGGATTGGAAGGTCACTATAACGTTAAACCAGAGCCTTCTCCTCTTCAGGCTGAACTGCCCCAACTCTCACAGCCTGTCTCTGTAAGACAGGGAAGCCTTCTGCTCATCCTCATAGCCTCCTCTGGACTCACTCCAACAGGTCCTCATCCTTCTTGCACTGGGGGGCTCCAGAGCTGGATGCAGGACTCCAGATGAGGTCTCACAAGGACAGAGTAGAGGGGCAGAATCCCCTCTCTCAATCTGCTGGCCACACTTTCAGGCAGCCCAGTATGCATTTGGCCTTCTAGGCAGCAATTGCTCATGTTTATATCCAGATTTTCATCCACTGGTATCCCCAGGTCTTTTCCCACAGGGCTGCTCTCTTGCAGGTCTTCCCCCAGCCTGTATTGATACCTCTGACTGCCCCGTCACAGCTGCAGGACCCTATACTTGGCCTTGTTGAACCTCATGATTCATTTGATTCACAAATACCTTTGTGGCACTGGGTACCCCACACATGCTGACTCTAATCAAGCTAAACTGCCACTGAGGCATTGGCTTTTTGATGCAGAGTGTTTAAAACTCACCAACCTACACCATCAATTTCAGAGCAGTGTATTGTACTAGTTTTAAATAACTAGGGAACTCACTTCCTTAATTGTAGTTAAAAATAAAAATGCAATTTTTAGTAAAGACAATACACAAAGTTGTCAGAAATTAAAAATCATGTTGGCCCGTTTATGAATATTAATCATCCTGGTAATTGAGTGAGGGACAACCTCCACCAATCAAGGAAGAATCTAGATTAGGGTTTTTATGGTATTTTCCTATTGTGATACTACAAACTCATTCTGGAAAAAACGGGCAGTTATCCCAAGTCATCACAAAAAGGACAAGCACACAATCAAAAGGATGCAAGCACCGCATATTGGAACACCTGGCTGAAGATTCAGAAGGAAAGAAATAGCCAGATGATTTCACACAGAATAGGAAAGGAGATTCCAGTTGGATGGCAGAGGAGAAATAATAAAATCATCATGGATCGGAAGGGACCTCAAAAGATCATCCAGTCCAATCCTCCTGCCACAGCAGGACACCCTGACCAGGTCCAGGCGGGTTTAAAACGTCTCCAGTAAAGAAGACTCCACAAACCCTCCAGGCAGCCCTCCCCAGTGCCCCATCACCCTCCCTGGGAAGAAGTCACAGAATCACACAATCAGTCAGGGTTGAAAGGGACCACAGGATCACCCACTTCCAACTGCCCTCTGATGGGAAGGGACACCCCACCCTAGATCAGGCTAGCCAGAGC
>VZRI01002908.1:561188-580902 GCA_013397515.1 Upupa epops
CCCTCAGCTCCCTCAGCCTCTCCTCATCAGCCTTTCCCTGCAGTCTCTTCCCCAGCCTCACTGGATGGATAAGCCCAGAAAGTGGTAGTAAATGGTGTCACATTCAGTTGGCAACCCGATACTAGTGGTGTCCCCCAGGAGTCAGTGTTAGGTCCAGTTCTGTTCAGCATCTTCATTGATGATACTGATGATGGGTTGGAATCCATCGTGAGCAAATTTGCGGATGCCTCTGCCTATTGCTCCAACCTGTCCAAATCTCTCAGCAGTATGTCCCTACCCTCCTGTAGACTGACACTGCCACTTAATTTTGTGTCATCTGCAAATTTACTGAGGGTGTAGGTCACTGATAAAGATGTTAAATGAGACTGATCCCAACACTGAGTCCTGAGGGACTCCACCTGTGAGTAGTTGCCAGCTGGATTTCACCCTATTCAGCACAGCTCTCTGTGCCTGGTCATACAGCCAGGTTTTAACCCAGCCAAGAGTCCACCTTTCTAAGCCGTGAGCCACCAGCTTCTCTGGCAGAGTGCTGTGGGAAACAGTGCCCAATGCCTGACTGAAGTCCAGGCAGTCAACATCCACCGCTCCTCCCTCATCCACTGGGTGGGTCACCTGATCATAGAAGGAGATCAGGTTGGTGGAACAGGACTTGCCCTACATGAACCCATGTTGGCTGGGCCTGATGCACTTGCCATGTGATCCCCCTTGCAAGATGGATCCTCCCTTCTGTCCTTCTTGTAGATGGATGTCATATTGCCAAGTTTCCAGTAATCCAGCTTCTCCTCTGTTAACCAAGACTGCTGAAAAATGATGGAGAGGGGCTTGGCAAGTTCTTCCACCAGCTCCCTCAGCACTTTCAGATGGATCTCATCCAACCGCACAAACTGAGGGGTGTCCAGTAGGCTTAGTAGGTCACATTTTCTGTATTATGAGGGGACTATACTGATCACCAATCAGATTAAGGTCTCTATTCATGCTTCTAAGTTAAATCAGACTTCCATAACACCACAGCACACTGGGTATTTGACTACTTTCACAGTACCATAGTAGAGCAGGTTAGAAGGGGCCTTGAGGATAATCTAGTCCAACTCTTTAAGCTAAAGAAATGCAGTTAGAATGAGATGGCCCAGCACCCTGTCAAGCTGAACTTTAAACTGTCTGAAGTTGAGGAATCCATCACTTCCCTGGGAAGAACATTCCAGTGTCTAATTGCTCTCATGGTGAAAATATTTTCCTCTGGAGTCGCCATCAGAATCTCCCCAGGAACAACTTGCATCCATCAACCCTTGTGTTTTCTATGAGAGTCCATGTGAAACTTGGCAGCCACCTTTTGTGTACTGGTATGTGGTGATAAGGGCCTCCCTGACATTCTGGAACATCCAGCACTAAAAACTTATTTGATTCCAGTAGCATTTTAGTCTAGCAGCACCATTATCATTTCTTACCTCAAAACCATAGCTCTAATAATACTAAATTCTCACAGAAGCCAATTTAAACTGTCTGTGATCTCTGTACTGGTAGCACGCTGCAGCTATTTTTGCCACGTGGGCTAAAAATATTTTCTCAATATAACTGTTCCTTGAACAGGAGCGGCACTGGAAACATCTTTCATAGCACCTCCAATTAGGCAAGGTTTTTTTTTTCCTTCAATCTAATTCACAAATTCAGGGTCATACAATTCCTTGTTGAGCTGTCAGTCCAGAACTTTTCTAACAAATGATGGAATCAGAAAGATCAGTGTCAAGGAGGGCCACTGCATCTTCACCTTGCTGCTGTTTTGCAGCTTCTTTAAGTTGCAATTAAACTTCTAATTATTTAATTAATATGCATATAAATAATTTGTATTTATATATAAATATCCATGTATAATATGTTAAGAGCAAGAAGGTTTCCCCTGAGCCTCCATTTCTCCTGTTACACACACACACACCCCTCCCACACACACACAGCCCGCCCCCCCAGTTCCCTCAGCTGCTTCTCTGAGTACTTGTGCTCCAGACCCTTTCCCAGAAGCCCCAGTCCCTCAACACCCTTCTGAAGTTAGGGATCCAAAGCTGAACCTGGGATTTGAAGAAGAGCCTCAACAGTGCAGCAGGACAATCCCTGCCCCAGTCCTGGTGGCCACATTGGTACTGATAAAAGCCGGGATGCTCTTGGCCTTCTTGGCCAGCTGTGCACACACTGGCTCATTTTCAGCTGCTGTCAAATAACCCTGTTCTGTTTTGAAAATTACCAAATTTTCAAATATTAGTTGTGGTGCTTTTATGCATAAAAAGCATTTTATTGTGGAGGTAGCTTTCCTAGCAGACCTCCTGCATCAGCATCTGGACTCTACAGGTGATTGATGGACAGAGTCCATAAAGGGAAGGTACTTCCTGCTCCTTCTCTTCTTGCAGTCATTTTCATCATCTTCAGCTGCAACACATCTGAGACAGGGAGCATCTTTAGGAGAGAGAAAACTCCCCCCACCCTTGGAGACCAATAGCTATCAACTCCCTGCCACTCAAGCATGGAACACAAAAGAAACTTAAACTTGGCTTCACCTCTGCTGCTGGGGTAGCCACAGCCCTCTTCTGTATGGGAGCTTGAACACAGAGAGGCTGGAGACAAGCCATTTGTACCTGCAAACCCCCTTCTGTGGGGGTGAACCTGCAGCCCTCCCCTCTTTCACTGAGGGCTCAGATAGGGAAAAGCTGCAAGGATAGCTTGTTCCTGTTCTTGGCAGTGGGACGAAAATAGGGCAACCCCTCCACATAGCTTCTCTACAGCGATCACCTTTGAAGATGCCAGACAGAGGTGAGCTCTTAACCCTCTACCTCCCTTAGTGCCTGACCACAAGGGAAAGGAAAGAAAGGCTCTGAAATTGCAAACACCTGATGCTGCACAACCCTTTGTGTTTTTAATATAGAGACTGACTGCACTTACAGGCTGAACTCAGTCACATGTAACTCTATAGTACTTAAATAATAGCACAGGGTATTATATTTACTATTGTATGTTGGATATATTCAGAAAATAATAATACATAGTAATTAAGGCCTCCCCATGAGTACTGGGGGCAGTTCTGAGCCCCTCACTTCAAGAAAGATTGAAGTGCGTTCAGAGGAGAGGAATGAGGTTGATGAAGGGACTAGATGGAAAGTCTGATGAGGAAAGGCTGAGGGAGCTGGGGGTGTTTAGCTTAGAGAAGGGGAGACTCAGGGAAGACCTTATCACTCTCTATGACTACCTGAAGGGATGTTGTAGTCAGGTGGGGGTCAGGCTCTTCTCCCAGACAACTATTGACAGGATGAGAGAGAGAGCAGAGCCTGAAGCTGCCAGGGGAGGGTTAGGATGGATCTTAGGAAGCCCCACCTCAATGCAAAGGGTGATCAGATAGTGAAATGGACTGCCCAGGGCAACGCTGCAGTCTCCATCCCTGGAGGTATTTAATAACAGACTAAATGTGACACTGTGCTGGTTTGAGGGTTAAAGGCAGAAACCCCAGAACAGTAGTTTTTCTGGTTTCAAAAGTACTAACCCATTACAGGCATTTAGTGCCCTGGTCTGGCTGATGTGGTCATGTTATGTCATGGGTCGGGCTGGATGAGCTCAGAGGGCTTTCCTAGCCTCAGTAATTCTGTGATTATTACATTTGTTGTGGTAAAAACACAAAAAAAAACCCCTCTGTTTTCTGCATATGTTGTTGTATATAATAAATACAATGAACAGTGTTTGCATAGCTGCTGATTTTATGGTTTTAAAATGAATTGTATGATTAGCAAAAAACAGAGTGTGAACCATCAACAAGGTCTCTCTGAAATACAAGAAGCAGCCACGAGATGGCAATAAAAATCCAGAAAATGAGCAAAGTTGGAGCTTTTTGCAATACTCATACTCACTTTTAATTGCTCTCTGCCTGCTTTCAGGTTAGAGGTCACACTGGAACAAATCTGCTGTTATCATGCAAGTGCTACCGACAATTCATAAACACCTGAAATGTAAAATTACAATTTTTACTTATTACACAAAAATGAGCTCAGTCAAACTGCAGTTTAATTCCTCAGTATGGCTGAATATAGCTCAGAAACAGTAAATATTCAACAAAGCTCCTCTGAGTTGACACAGAAACTTATCACCATGTCACAAATTTCCATCATACCCTTCTTCTTTTTCCTCTCTTAATATTTGCTACAGTTTAGTTAAACTAAGAATTCAATCATAGAATCACAGAATCTTCATGGTTGGAAAAAGTCTCCTGGATCATCTAGTCCAGCCTTCATATCAACAGCTCCTCAACCCCTAGACCACAGCCTCAATCTACTTGCCTTTTAAACACCTCCAGAGATAGCAACTCCATCACCTTCCTGGGCAGCCTTGGTCTAATGCCCAACCACTCTCTCAGGAAAGAGCTTCTTCCCAATATCCAGTCTAAACCTCCCCCTGATATAACTTGAGGCCATTTCCCCTCCTCCTGTCATTAGGAATTTGTGAGAAGAGACCAGCACCAGCCTCGCTACAATCTTCTTTCGGGTAGTTGTCATCCCAGTTCCCTCAACTGCTCCTCATAGGGCTTGTTCTCCAGCCCTCTCCCCAGCCTCACTGCCCTTTTCTGGTCCCAAGCCAGCACCTTCTGATGTCCTTCTGATACTGTGGCACCAAAAACTGGACACAGTACTCACAGGATCACAAAGATTCAGGGGTTTGCAGGTTGGAAGGGACCTCACGGTGCAGTCGCACAAGTGCAGGGTCCAGACACACTATCACCTCCCTAATCCTGCTGTGAATGAGGACACTTTACACCCTTCTGTTTCCTCTGTTTTATAATTCAGATGCTGGCAGCACACATGCTAACACTCAATCTACCATGGTGTACATCACCTGTCTTAGCTGCTGCCCTTTCTTAACAAGAACTTCACTATTTAATATTTATTATCATACTACATATGAGATTTTGGTTTTTTCTCCTTAAAAACAATTACTTTTTTACCACATTCTCCATTGACAGAGCACTGGAAGGGGCTGCCCAGCGCGGTTGTGGAGTCTCCTTCTATGGAGATACTTAAAAACTGCCTGGACTGTTCCTGTGCCACAGGATCTAGGGGATCCTGCTCTGGCAGGGGAATTGGACTGGATGATCTTTTGAGGTCCCCTTCCAATCCTTAACACTCTGTAATACTGTGATGCCACCAAACCTTTCTCATGTGGGTCACCTGGTTTTAAACAGCTACACATGCAAGCAGAATATGTTCTTAGTGAATATGTAGTCATGTAGGTAAGACATTCACTTATAAGAAGAAAAATCCACCTACATAAAATGTCTTATATGAGTAGATGATAAAAAATTCTTAACCTTCTCAGAAGCATGCACTTAGGGTAAAACTGCTAGTTAGCCTTTATTTTTATATCAAACTACACAGTCACAGTCACTGTCAGCTCTTCACCTCATACATGAAGTCTGCCATTGTGCACTAGCCAAAGACCTTGCACTGGGATTCCTTGTTACTCAGCAACTTGTCCAAAGATTATTTTGTAAACGCGATATCACTCAGGATTAGTTTCACAACAATTGTATTGTCTGCTGGGAAGGGCATTTTGCTGAACTACTGTTTTCATTTTTCTAATGCTTCACTCATTTGGGCTGCTTGGATCTTCCACTCTTCATCTCCCCACATAATGGCACAATGTGGAGGGTTTTGTTCCTTATCCAATTAAAAACCAAATAAATGAAAAGACAAAAAATGTACCAAAAAAAACCCCAAAAAAAGGCACTGAAGTATCTTCTCAAAAGCATCTCATCATCCCTAACAGCAGGAGACATGAAGTGTTGGGTGATTCGGGATTCTTTGTACTCTTGTTTCTTCAGAAGAAAAATGGGACCTTCTCCTTCTGCAGCCTTTCCTGAGGATCCCTGCTGAGGCTGCTGCAGCAACTAATTTGTTTATTTCACTGGAGCCATGCAAGACTCACCAACAGACCCTGGGGGAAACATTTGGCTTAAAGGCCTGAGAGTTGTTTGGCACTAATGAATAAAAACATGTGACAGGAGCATTCATCATGTTTTCCATAATTTAGCAGCTCAACATTATTCTTCCCTGTGCTGCAGCACTTAATAAGGTCCCCTTAATCAGTCCCTACTTAATGGTACTGCTCTGCTGCCTTTATGTGACTCTTCTCCCAGAAGATATTAATAGCAGTTTCAAAGATAAAAACTACTGACAACTCCATATGTTACACGTACCGAGCTTTTTCCTTGAATGATTTATTTAAGTAGAGAAGCTGCAAAAATTCCTAAGCTGTTGTTGAAGGAAAAATCAACACCTCTATCTGAGAAGCATTACATGTTTTAGGTCTCCTTCAATGCAATTAGTCACAATCAATCCAATGAGTGTATCCGTGTGAGGATTCTTTTCTTGGTCAGGTCTACCTAGACTTCAGCAAAGCTTTCAACACGGTCTCCCACAGCATCCTCCTGGAAAAGTTGGCAGCCCCTGGCTTGGATGGGTGCAGCCACCACCTGATTAAAAACTGACTGCATGAGCAGGCACAGAGAGTAGTTGTGAATGGTGCCCCATCCAGCTGGTATCCAGTGAGCAGTGGTGTCCCCCAGGGATCAGTGCTGGGCCCAGTTCTATTCAGCATCTTTAGTGATGACCTGGATGAGGGGATCAAGTCTTCCCTTAGTAAATTCACAGAGGACACCAAGTTGCAGGAGACGGTTGATCTCCTGGAGGGAAGGATGACGCTGCAGAGATATCTGGACAGGCTGGGTTAACAGGCAGAGGCCAACGGGCTAAAGTTTAACAGGGCCAAGGGCAGGGTCCTACACTTTGGCCATAGTAACCCCAGCAGCTACAGACTGGGGGGGATTAGTGGCTGGAGAGCAGCCTGGCAGAGAGCTACCTGGCGGTACTGGTGGACAGCTAGCTAAGAGCCACCAGTGTTCCCAGGTGGCACGACAGGCCAATGGCATCCTGCCTTGTATCAGCACTAGTGTGGCGAGCAGGGGTAGGGACATCATTCTACCCCTGTACTGGGCACTGGGGAGGCCTCCCATTAAGTAGTGGATGCAGTTCTGGGCCCCTCACATCAAGAAAGAGATTCAGGGGCTGGAGCAGGACAAGAGGAACAATGAAACTGGGGAAGGGACTGGAGGGAAAGGTGAGGAGAGGTTGAGAGAGCTGGGGATGTTTAGCCTGGAGAAGGGGAGACTCAGGAGGAGGACCTTATAACTTTCTACAGCTACCTGATGGGAAGTTACAGACAAGTGGGGGTCAGGCTCTTCTCCCAGACAACTAGTGACAGGATGAGAAGATAGAGGCTGAAGCTGCCAGGGGAGCGTTAGGATGGATGTTAGGAAGCCCTTCCTCATGGAAAGGGCAGTTAGAGCCTCGTATGGCCTGCCCAGGGCAGTGGTGGAGTCCCCATCCCTGGAGGCATTCAAGAAATGACTGGATGTGGCAATGACTGGTTGTGGCCAGTGTGGTGATGTTAAGTCCTGGGCTGGGCTGGATGAGCTCAGAGGTGTTTTCCAGTCTCAATAATTCTGTGATTCTGTGAATCTAGTTCTCAGCAAAAACAGTGAATTATCAACATTTAACATCCCTTTTCCTTTTCCAGTGGCTGTTTTTAGCACTTAACTCATGTTAGGTGAAAGAATAGTCGGTCACAGATCAGTGATGCAGATTCAGCCACAAGGGTGTCAGAAACCAAGGAGAAACACTGTGCTACTCATGATGGTCCTCTTGCACAGTTTTGGAAAGGAAGTGCGTTAGTTTCTGTCTTCAGTGTCAAGGTGATTTTAAGCTTCCCCAGCAAGTAAATGAAACAAGTCCCAGCAGAACACCATCACCTGGCTTGTACCAGCACTGGTGTGGCCAGCAGACTACAGCAGGGCTCAGCCCTCTCCTCTGGGCACTGACCCCTGAGTGTCAGTGCTGGAGTCAGTTCTGGGCCACTCACTCACTGCCAGAAGGACATTGAGGGGCTGAGTATGTCTAGAGAAGAGCAACAGAGGTGGGGAATGGGTTGGAACTAAGTGCTGTGAGGAGCAGCTGAGGGAACTGAGTGGGATTGAACTGGAGAAAAGCAGGCTCAAGGAGACCTTCTCACTGTGGATAAATCCCTGAAATTCAGAGGGTTGGCGTGACATGGGGTTTGGTCTCTTCCCCCATGGAACAAGATAAAAGGAAATGGTCTCAAATTGTGCCAGGGGTGGTTTAGGCATGAGGAACAATTTTTCCCACAAAAGGGTTGTCCAGGCCTGGTATAGGATGCCCAGGTGTCACAGATGGAATCACTCTCTTCACTCACAAGAGAAAAGTAACAACAATTTATATCAATCATTTTTATATCAAATCATTGACATAAAGCAGTTATTTAATGAAGTTTGAACACTAAGTGTGACTGTTTAACAACAATTGACAGCAAAGAACACAGGTTCAGGCCCTGATGTCAGGAAACTCTCAGATTTAAAAGATGTTATGTGCACAGTTAATCTTTTAACTGTGACATTAATGAAGCTGCAAAGTGTTTGTATGCTGCTAATCACTTACAAAGGATCTGGTGTGGCAAGGATCCTCCCAGCCTTGAGGAGTATCCTTGATCAAGGTGTGTAGCCAGCTTCCCTGGAGGAGAGTTCCAAGGGTCCTTGCAGATATTACTATGTGTACAAACCAGACTAGCACTTGAGCTTATTTGCCCTTGGGTATTGTTACCCTGAATCTATATTGAACACGATGCTACCAGTTCATGCAGATTGTCATTGCACCACTCTTTTAGGAGCAGTGTCATGGTGATGTGAGAAGATCACACCAGGGCAGCAGTGCAATCCCTGTCCCTGAAGGGATTGAAAAGCAGTGGATATGTGGTGCTGAGCACCATGGTTTATTAGTGACCTGGCAGTGCTGGGGCAACAGCTGGACACCATGATCTTTATGGTCTTCTCCAAGTTAAAACAGGACAGGTTTACATCTGAGGAAGAAATTCCTCCCTGTGATGATGCTGAGGCCATGGAACAGGTTGCCCAACGCCAAGTTGGATGGGGCACTGGGCTCTGGGCAACCTGGCCTGGTGAGAGATTTCCCTGCCCATGGCAGGAGACTGGGACTAGATGAACTCTGAAGTCCTTTCCAACATGAGCCAGTCTATGATTCTGTGATTCAGCTACAGTGATTCTAAGGTTTAAATCTTGTCAGTAAACACTTTCCCCTAGAGCACTTGAGTTTTTGCAGTCTTCACAGGCTGCAAGGTCATGGAAGACTCTTAAACCTATATCTGTTACCAATTAAACTGTCAAAATAAGTTCCCTGTTTTTGGAGAAACTAGCAAAAAGTTATGAATAAACAGTCTGAAGCTGCACCACCTATGCTGACCTGACCATACAAATGCCATTACAAGTTCTGTCATATAACAGGCTGCAGGCTGCAGCTGCCATGGGCAATGACACCTCTCAGCTGGACTTGATTGCTCAAGGCCAAATCCAAATTGGCCTTGAAGACTTACTATCGTCTTTTGGCAGGGAGTTGGAACTAGATGATCTTATAAGATCCCTTCCAACCCAGACCATTCTGTGAATCACTGACTCTTTCAGATGGTTGTTGTGAGCAAAACAGAGGCAAAGAGTTTCCTCACCTTGTCAACTGTCCCTAATACATTTGGCATGCATGTGCCCTTGGGTTGGGTGACCAGAATGGCATCACAGCATAATCACTATATGTTTTTAAGATGTGTCCCTTAGGTTTGGTAGCCAACAAACACCCAGTTCTTGATCCGGATCATCTACAATGAAAGGATGACAAAGCTTCTAATTTCTGTTAAAAAACTGGATCAATAAACATTTCTCAATGTAGCTCAGGGACAGGGTTTACTGGTGGGGTGGGTACAGTTAGGTTAGTGGTTGGACTCAGTGACCCTAAAGGTCTTTTCACACACCACAAAACCACAGAATCACAGAATTACTGAAGCTGGAAAAGACTCCTGAGATCATCCAGCCCAGCCCAGCACCTAACATCACCTCATCAGACAGACCAGGGCAGTAAGGGCCACAGCCAGTCTGCCCTTAAACATATCCAGACATAGGGACTCACCCACTGCCTTGGACAGTCCATTCCAGGCTCCTTCCAGTGAGGAAGGGCTTTCTGACATCCAAACTAATCCTCCCCTGGCAGCTTCAGGCCCTGCCCTCTCATTCTGTCACTAGTTGCCTGGGAGAAGAGCTCAACCCCCACCTGACTACAATTTCCCTTCAAGTAGTTATAGAGAGTGATAAGGTNCTAGCTCCCTCAGCCTCTCCTCAGCAGACTTTCCATCTAGTTCCTTCTCAAGCCTTGTTGCTTCAACCTAAATGATTCTACAATTCTGTAATTCTAAACCTTTGGGGTGCCTCTGAAACTGAGTCACAAAGAATAGGCAGAAATATGCCACTTGTAAGTGACACTAAAGGGACTGGTGTGGTTGACACTCCCAAGGGATAGGGTGCATCCAAATACACCTGGAAAAGCTGAAGAAGTGGGCCTGTGTTAATCTTATGAGATGGAAAGCAGCACGGTGGATGTGGGGCATTGGTGGCTGAAAAGCTGGACATGAGCTGGCAACATACACTCACAGCCCAGAAAGTGGGCAACAATAGAAGAGTGGGCCCCAGGATGAGGGAGGGGAATTTGTCCCTCTGCTCCATTCTCAAGAGACCCTACCACTATGGAGAGACCTCGCCTGCAGGGTGGGGCTAGAAGAGGCTCTAGAAATGCTGTGAAGGTAGGATCCCTCTGCTGTAAGGCCAGGCTGAGAGATTGGGGGGATGCTCAAAAGGCTTCATGGAGATATTAATACGGCCTTTCAGTGCTTATAAAAAAGATGGTGACATACATTTTAGCAGGAGTTGTTGTGACAGGACAAGGGGTGATGGTTTAAAACTGAAAGATGGATATTCAGTCTACATATAAGCAAGACATTTCTTACACTGAGGGTGGCAAGAACATGGTGTCAGACTGCCCTGAGCAGTGTCATCCCTGGAAGCATTTCAGGTTAGGTTGGATGGGAATCCTTTTGTCTGTGCATCTTTATGCCCCCAGTTTCCAGCACAATTAATAGTATCATACAGTGCCTTAGATCAAAAGGGACCTGAGAGATCATTCAGTTCCAACCTTCCTCCCACGGTTGCATAGGGCAGTAAATTCCATGGCTTCCCCAACATGAATAGACATAATTCTGGTTGCTGAAAAAAAGCTTACCATGCTAGTGAGGGAACATTGGGTGTGCTGGTTAGTTTAGCTCAGATAGCTGAAGTTAAACAGATGGGCTAAAACCAGATCAGCTTGCCACAGGGCCACTTTCTTTCTAAAAGCACTGCCTTACAAAAGAACAGCCCGGATCAAAGCAAAGGCAGATATGGTCTGTTCTTTATGCAGGCTCTGAGGGTGTTTTTCACCCCCCATCAACATGACCCTTTATCTCCTGTACTCTGCTTTTGAGCTAATGGTGCAGTAACAATGCCTGTAGGTCTGGTGTTAGCATCTTGCTCAAGATGGATCTAGGGCAAACAGATAACAGTACAATAGCCAAGGGCTTTGACCATGAGTCAAGCACCTTACCTCCATAAATCACGGGCAGCCCAAAAGCCCTTGGAGCTATTCTGAATGGCAGCTGGCTGCAAGGACAATCCTTTGGACAGGGACTCCTATCAAGAGTACTTCTCAAGGTTGTGATCGGCTGGACTAGCCAATCTTCCAAGGTCACTTCTAACCCCTAACACAGTGTGATTCTGTGAGAGATTCCTTGTTGCAGGAGCTCCTCACAAGTGACTAACAGCATGCAAACACTTCTCGGTTTTATTAAGGACACTTTAAAGGCTGTGTATACAGAATCTTTTAAATGGGAGGGTCTCCTGACAGCTTTGTCTGACCCTGTCCTCCATGCAGTAAATTATCTAGTGTAGCTTGCCATCAATTCTTGTTGAAAAGTCACATTTACTGGTCAAACTTTGTTAAATCACTGTTTGATATCAATAAATATATGGTTACTTCTCTCTTGTGAGTGTGAGTAAATCTATTTGTGTCACAGGCTATTAGTAAGTCTAAGAAAGACCTCTAATAAAAGATACTCTGCTACACTCCCTGCTTACAAGAACACATAGCAGTTCATTTCTCAAGATAAAAGAGGGACACCAGGTTGCCCAGAGCCTCATCCAGCTTGACCCTGAACACTGCCAGGACAATGGAGCAGCCACAACCTCCTTGGACAACCTGTTCCAGGGCCTCAGCACCCTCACAGGGAGAGATTTCTGCCTCAAATCTCATCTCAATCTCCCCTCTTTGAGCTTGAACCCATCCCCCTTATCCTAGCACTAGCATCCCTTGGAAAAAGTCTCTCTCCAGCTTTCTTGTGGCCTTTCACATACTGGAAGCTGCCATAATGTGTTCCCTGCTGTGGGAGTGGACCAGCATGGATTCTGCAACTTGATCCAGCAAAGACAATTTATTAAGCAAACCGAGCAATCAGAGGGCTGTTCGTATTTTCTAGTCTTTAATTATTGATCACAAAATCATAACATACCTGTTTGTCTAAATGCTAATTGGCTATGATACGTGTTTGCTACCTTTTTTCAAGGTCAGAGCCTGGTCTCGTTGAGATCAAGCCCAGGCATGTTCCCTTCAAGCCCGAACAGGCTGAACAGCCCAAGTTCCCTCAGCTGTTACTTTGAGACTGAAGTGTAGTAAATTCATCCATGACAATGTTTTCTTGAATGTGCTCTTCAGTCCCATGGAGCTGGGATAGCTTTGGGGACATCCAAAATGCAAATCTAGGCATACAACAAACTTCAAATTTTACAAAAATCCCAGTCAAACAACTGAAAGGCTGGCTGAAAACCCTTGAGGAATTTTTAGAATATTGACTTTGATCAATAAATTATGCCCATATGTACATCCATATCCTTCCAGCA
Source organism: Upupa epops (assembly GCA_013397515.1). Lineage (NCBI taxonomy): Eukaryota > Metazoa > Chordata > Aves > Bucerotiformes > Upupidae > Upupa > Upupa epops. The sequence goes on from VZRI01002908.1 coordinate 574,108, forward strand.
GACTGTGGAAGTGTTCAAGCCAGGATGGATGGGGCTCTGGGTAACCTGGACTAATATGAAGTCTCCCTGCACAGAGCAAAGCCCTTCCCTTCCCTTTTCTTTTCAGAGTTGGAGAACCTATAAAAAATCTTAATATTTAACTAAAGAATAGCTGATCTGAAAGAATAAAACCTTAATTCCTGAAAACTAATGAATATTTACAGTGAACTAAACATCTGGAAAAGAAATGCTGAACACCTGTTTAAGTTTCCCTTGCAACATGTTTTCCTATTTATTTACAAAAAGCAACATTAATAATTATTTTGTTAAAGTATTTGATTTTAACAGAAAAGCTTCACTAAGAAACATGGTGTTTTCAGAAAAGCCCTGAGTAGAAAGCTGGTAAAAGGCACAGAAAGCAGTTCAAGTCGTTTGCCACAAGATGGCACAAAATGTATAAATTACAAGGGCAAAAATGAAATTAATAATTTGCTAGTAAAAACATTTTAAAAAGAGTTCATCCAAATGCAGAAACTGGCTGATTTGGGGACGTAATTCTCCACCTGTACTGTACTGGGCACTGGGGAGACCTTCCCTCAAGTACTGAGGGGGAGTTCTGGGCCCCTCACTTCAAGAAAGAGATTGAAGTACTGGAGTGAGTCTAGAGGGCAAGAGGAAAGGACTGGAGGGAAAGGCTGATGAGGAGAGGCTGAGGAAGCTGGGGTTGTTTAGTCTGCAGGAAACTCAAGGGGGACCTCTTCCTTTTCTACACCTCTCTAAAGGGAAGTTGTAGTCAGGTGTGGGTCTTCTCCCAGTCAAGTAGTGACAGGAGAAGAGGGCAGGGCCTGAAACTCTGCTGAGGAGGGAGGTTAGATTGGATATTAGGAAGTCCTTCCTCATGGAAAGGGTGCTCAGAGACTGGAATGAACTGCTCAGGGTGGTGAGGGCATTTCCATTCCTGGAAGTGTTTAAGGACAGCCTGGCTGTGGCCTTTAGTGCCCAGGTCTGACTGATGTGGTGATGTCAGCTCATAGGCTGGGCTGGATGAGCTCAGAGGGCTTTTCCAGCCTCAATAATTCTGTGATTCTCAGCAAGAAAGAGAGCACAGTGGTGATGGGTGGCAATTCTGGTAGGAAATGGGCAGCTCTGGTGAACTGCTCTGGTGTTTTAGGGAAGAGAGGGTAGAGATGGATTTAAAAATTAAAAGAAAAATGACAAATACACAAAGCAGAAAAAAACAATGAAACTTTCTATGTTGGGGCTCTAGGAAAGGAGGGTCATTGCTTCAAGCAAGCAGATGTTTTGCGTGTTTCTACAAACACAATGCAGTGGTTATAGAATCATAAAACCATAGAATGGCCAGGGTTGGAAGGGACCTTAAAGATCATCTAGCTCCAACTCCCCTGAAGAGGCAGGGACACCTTCTTTAGATCAGGTTGCTCAAAGCCCCATCCAACCTGTCCTTCAATGCTGCCAGCCATGGGACAGCCACAGCTATGACTTTGGGCTTTTTTCTTCTCTTGTTTCACTAAGCTTTAACAGGACTTTAGAATCAGCCTTGAAAACTGGGTCAATTTCATGCAAACAAGCACATTTGATCACTCAGGGTATTCTGTAATTAACTCACAACCACAGCATATTGATGTATGGAAACAAGCCTCAAAGACTTTGGGATTTTGGGTACCTAGTTATCCCATTCCTTTCAGTAGACTTGGTTCCTCTTAGAACAGAACTAATTCTGCTCGGTGCTTTCACTCTTCAGCTCAGTCTGTCCCAACTATCTGCACTGTCTGCAGTGTGTTTCTGCAGACAGCGGCTGCTTCTACCAGTGATAACTCTTGCTGTTTGCAGTTACTGACAGGGGTTGGGATGCAGAAAGACTCTTGCATAGATCTGCTCCTGTGCAGACCAGGTCACTGCTAATGTTGTCATGTTGGAATGAAGTGAGTGACAGGCTACAAGATAGCGAGGAGCAGACAGGATAGGTGACTACCCTGACCAACAATCCTTGGAGGTGTTTAGAAGAGCAGATGTTGCGTCGAGGTTCGTGGTTTAGTGGTGATGACAGAGCTAGGAAAAGGTTGAACTCGCTGACCTTAAAGGTCTCTTCCAGCTGAAACTGTTCAATGATTCTATTCTGCGAGTCTACTGTGTCTGGTTCTGGGTTTCCCAGTTTAAGAGAGACAGGGAAGTCCTGGAAAGAGCACAGATGAGGGCAACAAAGATCTCTGGAGCTCCTCTAATAGGAGTAAATGTTGGAAGAGCTCAGATTATTTGGCCTGAGGAAGTCTGTGAGGAGACCTTAACCAAAACTATAAATACCTGAAGGATGGTGTGGTTTTGCTAAACCATTACAGGTGGGTGTAGGGAGGATGGAACCAGACTGCTCTCAGCAGGGGCCAGTGACAGGACACAGGGCAGTAGGCACAAGCTTGAACACAGGAAATTTGCTCTTTACTGTGCAGTACAGGCTGTCCAGAGAGGTTCTTCTCTCTGGAGACATTCAAAATCTGCCTGGATGCAGCCATTTGTGACTTTCTCTAGGTGACCCTCCTCTAGCAGGGTAGCTGGACAGAATAATCTCTATAGGTCCCTTCCAACTTTAACGATTCTGTGATTCTGTAATCCTCACATCTCTCTCCCTTATTCCCTTTCTCTTTGCCTTTTGGGGAGGGAGATGAACTGCATCTAAAGATGTAAGAACAGGAGAAGCATTAACAGGATAGAATTAACACAAGATCTCTGCTTCCCTTGTAAGTTATTATCTTACCTTTGGAATAAAAGATTTTACAGCTTTTCAACAGAGTGATTCTATGACCTAAAGAAGTGTGAGATGGTACCACAAGATGGTGCAAGAACATAAAAAGTCCCAATGCAGCCACAGGATACAGCTGAACATCTTCAGTCCTAAGAAAACACGAGAACATCCACCAGGTGTCAGGTCGAGTGAAATATTAATTTTATTTTTTAATTGTTTTTACTTGCAAAAAGCCAGTCAATATAGGCACACGATTTGGAAACTTCATAGTCACTCTGAACTTCCAGCAACATGTCTCTCTGCAAATTCCCAAGGAACTGCAGGCTCAGGAAGGTTACCTACCACCATCACACACAGAATCACGGAACCATAGAATCACAGAATGGTTTGGGTTGGAAGGGGACCTCAAAGCTCATCTAGTCCAACCCCCCTGCAGGGACATCATCAACTACAGTAGGTTGCTCAGAGCCCCACCCAACCTGACCTGGGATGTTTCCATGGATGTTTTCAAGGTGTTGCTCACCTGTCTGGGCAACCAGGGACAGGATCTCATCACTCTCATCTCACATCTAGTCTGAATCTCCCTCTTTTAATTCAAACCACGAACATTTGTTCTGTCACAACAGCCCCAGCTATAAAGTCTTTTACCAGCTTTCTTGTAAGTACTGAAAGGCTTTAGGGAGCACTAGGATCTGCCCCAGAGCCTTCTCTTCTCCAGCTGAATACCTCCGGCCTCCCAGAAGAGGGGTTCCACTCTCACATAATTTCTGGGACCTTCTGTGGCCTCACTCTATCAGCTCCAGGTCTCTGTTAAGAGAGAGAAGCCCAGAGCTGGACCCAGCCCTGCAAGAGGGTCTCACCAGAGCAGAGCACAGAGAAAGAAACCCCTTCCTCACACAGAGAAGCATAAAGGTTAATAAAGAAAGAATCATTAAAAAGGTTAATTAGAATTACAAAATAGCTTAGATTGGGAAGGGACCTTGCACATCACCTAGTTCCAGCCTCTCCACCATACACTTCTATGAGGTTCAATAGGACTTGGTTCATAAAAAAAACCCCTAACAGGCTCAGGGATGGTTGGAAAGCTGCATGATGGTAAAGAACGTGAGGTGCTGGGTGACCATGGACTGAATCTGAGGCAGCAGTGTGACCAAGAAAGCCAGTGGCATCCTGGTTTGTATCAGAATTCCTGTGGCTAGTGAAACTACGGGAATGATCATTCCCCTGTACCCGGCACTGCTGAGGCCGCTACTCATAATCTCCGTTCAGTTTCGGGCACCTCAATACAAGAAGAACATGAAGGTGCCGGAGTGTGAACAGAGAAGAGCAACGTAGCTGGGGAAGGGTCTGGAGCACCAGTGCTTTGAGGAGCGGCTGAGGAAACTGTGAGGGTTTAACTGCAGAAAAGGAGGCTCAGGGGAGCAACTACCGAAGCGGGGAGTTTATCCCCTTCAACCTGGTGACAAGTGAAAGGACCAGAAAAAATAATCTCAAACTACACCCGGGGAGGTGTAGCTGGATGCAATAAGAGTTTCAATCCTAAAAGCGTTATCAGATAGATATAGGTACTGGCTGCCTAGGGCATCGCTGCTGTCCCCATCACAGTAAGGACAGAGAAGCCGCGCAGATGCGGTGCAGAAGAACACAGTTCAGCGCTGACCTGACAGCGCTGCGGGAGCGATCAGATGTTGTTAAAGGTCTCTCCCCACCACAGACACTCTGTGACCAGCGGCTCGGTTGAATCCCCCCCTTGTCACGCAGGAGAGGTTCGGTGGCCACATGGGCGGTTCGGCTCCGGTGGGGGCGGATCGGCGCCTGCGCAGCCGCGCTTGTTTGTGACCGGGATTATAAGGCCGGGTGCGGCGGCGGCTCTGGCAGCGCCTTTGTGGGGATCGCGGAGCGGCGGGACCGGCATTTCCCCAGCCCTGCCCTGCTCGGGCCGTGGCCGGGGCTCCCGCCGTCCCCATGAGCCGGTTGTAGGCGATCTCGCTGCCGCCATCACCACCATCGCGCCTCAATACTGAGGAGGGGGATTCTTATTTCTTATTTTCCTTCCTCCTTAATTCTATTTTCTTACAGTCTATTTTTCTACGCTTTGCTTTAAAACAAAACGAAACAAAAAAAACAAACAAAAACGAACAACAAAACAAAAAGCCACCATGGTGCTGGGGAAGGTGAAGAGTTTGACGATAAGCTTCGACTGTCTGAATGACAGCAATGTCCCCGTGTACTCTAGCGGGGACACAGTCTCAGGAAGGGTCAGTTTAGACGTAACTGGGGAAATTAGGGTGAAATCCCTTAAAATCCATGCGAGGGGGCACGCGAAGGTGCGCTGGACTGAGTCGAGGAATGCTGGATCCAACACTGCCTACACCCAGAACTACACTGAAGAAGTAGAGTATTTCAACCATAAGGACATCCTGGTCGGCCACGAGAGAGGTGAGGCTTTACCTTCAGAATGGTCCTAATAATTTTCTCTTTAGGGGGTGGGGAGAGGGAGATTCTTGCATGTTTTCGTTTTATTCTCTTTAAATTCTTTTATTCCTCGGGTTTTTTTTATCCCCTTTTTGTGCTCCTAATGGATGCAGAAGGTCTCAGCATGGTGATGGACCTTGATGTCTAAGCTGCAGGAGGTGCATCTGCAAAGTGCCTGTGAGCAGAGCAGTGCTGGGCTACCTGCCCTTCAGCACAGACATTTGTTAATAATTCCCCTAAAAATGCCCTTTGTAGTTGAAAAAAAAATCTATGTATTAGTAGAATTTGTCCCTCGATCTGGCAAATGGATATAAAATCCAAACCAGGTAGGCTCTAAACCACTCTTATTGCCAGCAGAGGACTTTACTGGTTTATTCTATCAAACCTTGAAATGCGGTGGAATCCCAACCCCAGGACGTCCCAACACATCAAGGTTCAGCCTTTGGGGCAGCGTGATGATTTTTGTCAGAATGTCTCGTTACTGGAAGATAAAGGTTTCCAGTGGCTTATTTTGACATTGGCTATCCTCACCCACGTGCAGTAATGATTTGTATTTTATATCCTTTTTTCATAAATCGGTCTCATTCCTCTACTGAGGGGTGTGTGTGTGTGGGGGGACACCCCAATGGAAAGATGAATCTGATGCCCACTAAGGAATGGGGAAGGGGGGAGGGGGGCTGATGGGAGCATCCCTTCCAAAACTGGGGAGAGGACCACCTCTACCNGGTGACGATGACTTAATTCCCCAGCACCAGAAAATAATGTTAAAAACCGGTTATGTAATTTTGGTTCTGCTGCTTTTGCTCTTTTTCTTTGTATATTATTTTTGACTTTACCCTTTGCCTTCAACAGCCATCTCGTTCACCGCGGGGATATTTCCCCTTTCAAAATTCTTAGTTAATTTTTTTTTGAAAGAACTCAGACTGCACCCAGCTCATTTCTAGCAAGAAACACCGCCGGTGGGGGACTGGGAGGAGAAAGGAGGGTTATTTGTAAAATTTTTAATGTTTCATTAATAACCTCGTGCACCAAGGTGGCCTAAACCCCACACCGCCTCAGAGCCTAAAACTTCACCCACCGCCCCGGTGCCTTAAGAGGTTTGGGAGGGATGGGGGATGCCCACGGGGTGGGTGTTTTAAAGGGGTGAATGCCTCGCATGGGGATTCAGATGTAGAAAATGCCCACGGGTGGGGGTTTAGTCGGGCGAGGACTACGGTCGTTAGCGGCAGAGCTGCCGACGCCGAGTTCCAGCGCTTGTTCTTCGGCTGCCGGCTTCCCCAGTGCCGGCGGCGCAGGCCCCGCCCTCTCCCCGCCCCTGATTGGCCGGACGCCGTTTGTTGCCCTGTTGCTAAGGCGATGCCAGCCGCTGATTGGACGGGCGCCGCCCGCTGTGGTCGTGGTGGGGGTGAGCGAGCAGGTTCCTCTTGCCCACAGCCGGCGTGCGCCGGGCGGGGAGGGGAAAGGAGGGGACGCTCCCGCGGGGGGAACCCCGCTCTGAGGGCGGGCGGGCAGTCACGTCCCCAACGCACCCCGCCTTACCATAACCAGAGGGGTCTCGGCAAGGAGCGGAAAGCGAGGAGCAA
>VZRI01002908.1:580997-605962 GCA_013397515.1 Upupa epops
ACCCATAGAAATGAATTAAAAGGCTTCACTCTGATAACGCTTCATCGGGTTTTCTGGTAGCTTTTCCCCGAGTGTTGCGTGCTGAGGGGGTATTTCTGCCCATAGATGGGTTACTAAGGGTTTTTCAAGGGGTTTTATGTGAGGGGCTTCTTATTATTATTATTTAAAAGGCTTTTCTGCCCAACAATGGGAACTTAGAACTCCCCTGCCTGCCTCCATTAGTGCTCCAGACCATTAACCAGCGGCGGTTCCCTTCCACGTTCTCTCAGCCCGGTTCATTATTCCAGCCCTTGGTTGGCTTTTCCTCTGCTTTCAACTTTATTTTGCTGCAGTCAGCGTTTTCCTGGGTTTTTACATTTATTTTTTTTCGTTACATTGGAATAAAACTTAATTTGTTATAATGTGACCGGCTCCTGTGATCGAATATCTGTCTAAAAACAGATAAATTATTTTTTAAAAGTAATTACAATAAAGTTTAGCTCTGTATGATGCTAGTTGGGCACCTTGCTGTTGGATCCATCTGGTACTTTCCAGGTGCTGCTTGTACAACCTTATGGTTGGGTTTTTTTTATTTTCTCCCTTTTTTATTTTTGTGATTATTTTCTGGACACTGTTACCAGGCGGGAGATAAAAGGGATCCGAATTACTAAATTTAATCTCGAGCACAGATCAGACTTTGTACAGATGGTTTATAATGCTGTTAAAGAGCCATCTCTGCTTTTTTAACCAGGAATTACAGTGGGAAATGTTGATTTCCATTTCAGGGCTTGAAATGGCAGCAGTGATCACCACTGTGCCAGTGTTCAGAGGTGGTTTTATAAATCCAAGCCAGCAACCCTCTGCTGCTCTGTAAGGTGTATCTGCCCATCTTGCCTCCCTTTCTGTAGGGAAGATAGGTCCTTGCATTCAGAACAAACCAAAGACCTTTGTTTCTGAGGTTACTATGTTCTTAGATGCTGTGTGGACTGTGTGAACCACATTGACTGTGGAGGAGAACCCATGTATCACATGAAACACCTTCAGGTGGAATAGCATATTGTTGTTCTTCCCTCATAGATGATGACAATTCTGAAGAAGGCCTTCACACCATCCATTCGGGAAGGCACGAATATGCATTCAGCTTCGAGCTTCCACAGACGTAAGTGCCTCTGCATAGTCCCGGCTGCCTACCTGCCTGAGCAAAAAAGCTCCTGCTGCTGTGGGTGGAGGGGAAACCTTTTCAATGGTGCAAGGAATTGTGCTACAACATGCTGCAGAGGACATAATCTCATTAAGCTGAAGAGGTTGCTTTTACAGTGATTATTCCTTTTTTGAATTTCCACACAAAACAAGAGCTTGTGGCTTAACCAGTTGCTCACTTCTTTCTGACCAAGTCTACTGACTTAGTAGGTCTTGCAGTGTTTTATCCCCCTCTCAAGAAGAGGGAGAGGAATTTAGTTGTCACCAGTGTGGGGTCTCACCAGAGTAGAGGGGGAAAATCACCTCCCTCAAGCTGTTGACCACACTTGTGATGCAGCCCAGCCAGGATCTGGTTTGCCTTCTGGGCTGCAAATCCCATTTGTCCCTGAAAGCAAAGGTGAAACAAGAGTGAGAGAAGCACTGAGAAAGACGTGCCTCACTCCTGCGAGTCCTAAGTGCTGAATGTAGATGGGATGGATGGGAGATTGATGTGTAGGGGAGTTGGCAACAAACTACCAGATGCAATAAAATAAAAGAACCCAGCGTCCACCTGAAGTGAAAGGCAAGCAGTGAAGAAATAAAGGTTGTAAAAAGTCGGGCTGTGTGTTGTATGAATATATCTCATTCCCTAACATTGAAGCTAATAAACCATCTGTTTAATGGAGATGCTTTTGATAGCAGAACCCACAGATGATAAAACACTTCCACAGGTTATTTTTCAAAGTGAACAGCTCAGGACTTCACAGTATATCCTGCTGGGAATGGTGCAGAAGACCTATGTGCATGGAGATTTTGAAAGGCAGCTTAGCTTTCTGTGAATATGTGAGCTGCAAAAACAAAGCTAATGTTGATTTTCCCTTGGGAATATCAAGGGGATAATATTTACATTTATAAGTATGGAATAAAACACTGAAACATTATATTTAAACACTGAATAGTTTGCTTTAAGTGAAGCAGATAGCCAGCACAAGATCACAAGCACTGGTCAATGTGGAAGTGTCTTTAAGTTGCCTGAAGGAGTAACTGTGAAACCAGCTGCTGATACTGTAGAAAAGCCAAAGGCTGGTATGAAAAACATTAAATTTAAACTTTCTACTTGTTATTTTACATCCGTAGAATATTTCAAAAGCGTACTTAAAACTGCAGAACTACATTGGGAAAGACCTTTCCAGCTACAGTGGAAAGAAGATGACAGATGTTTGCCTTAGTGATTTTTTTTTGCCCTAAAAAGTGTTAAAGCAGAATGAAACACTGAAGATTGATCAGAAAATTCTTTAGACTACTAGGAGGAAGAAAAAAGTAAATATTTCCTCCATGCAAACTGAGGAGCCAAATCTATAATTGAGCAAGTCATTGTATTAAAGGACTAGCAGGGCTACTAGTGTTCCCTGTACAAGATGTGGAAGCTTTGAGAATAAATAATTTAAATAGTACGATGTGTTCAAAACAAAGTGAAATAAAAAAAGAATTTGCTTGCATAGCAATAAGGAAAAAAGTTATTAAAAACTACAGTTAATTGAAAATAATTGTAATATAAAGATCTCATCTTCATTTTATGACATTACAGGTAGAAGTGCTGGAAGGTTTGGAGATAATTTTCTACATCGTTCTCCCTCCAGTTCTCTGAAAGAATTTCTTTCAACTCTCAAAGTTCAGAGCAGAATAGGCTGGACGATTTCTTAGGAAGCATTTTATGATTTATATATATGCTCGTAAATATACATTCATATACACATCAGTGTTTGAAGCTGGTCTCATCAGGGTAGAGGAAAATTAAAAGCTACTCAAAGCAGCCTCTTTCTTCAGAACTCCATGTTGAAGTATTTGCTCAGGGCAGAACAAACTATGAAAGTGCTGAGTTCCTGCTAAAATTAACCTGACACTGAAATACCAGCCAAGTAAACATGGGACAATGATTTACCAAATACGATATCCAAAAGAATAATTGGTTGCTGCAAATGCTAATTTTAAGTTGGTAGTCTTAACTTTGGCCTGAGACGGACACGCTTTGCTCTAGACCTGAAAGTGGCCTCTGAAGTTTAAAAGGAAATGTGTGCTCTCCTGGCATTGTCTAGTACAATTCTTTTAATTGATTTGTAAAATTTATTGGAAAAAACGAAACAACCCCAAAACCAACCAAACCCAACCCATAGTAGGATGAATTGGAGATGATTTTTTCTCCCGTCTTTTAATCTTGAACACTTAACTTTATTCTTTTTCTCCTGATATATGGAAACTTTGCAAATAAGTTATGCTGCGTTAGATACTACAGTGCATTAAGAAATGCAGTTCTGCATACTAATCCCTGATCTGATCAATTGTATCATTACCAGACAGAAGGACTTTACTCAGTTTTGACCTTTGTGTCCTGCACAGACCACTTGCTACCTCATTCGAAGGCAGACATGGCAGTGTGCGCTATTGGGTGAAAGCCGAATTGCATAGGCCTTGGTTTCTACCAGTAAAATTAAAGAAGGAATTTACAGTCTTTGAACATATAGATATCAACACTCCTTCATTACTGGTAAGAATTGACAGAATTACTCATTCTTTGTTTCTGGCATAAAAATAATGGAAGTATAATAACTGGAACAATATCCACATCTAATTTTGCCTAATACTTACTCGCTGGTTTAGTTAACAGCTGATCTTCTAACTATTACATCAGCAACTCTGTAATTAATGGTATTTTGAAAGCTCTGTTTTCCTCCACTCGGAGTTACTTCTCCTTTTAAGACCTGTAAAATGGCTTTGTCAACTTAAATTGGTAACTCCGTGTTGTAAAATGTCACTTAAGGAAAATTTTGACAACTGTTCCCTTTTGATTTTTTGTAATTATTTTTTTATAATGAATCTGTGGAAGGAACAGTTAAACTGTTAATACTGTATTAAGAGACTGCTAACTTAAAAATGCAAAGTAAAAATGGTACTGGCGTGCATAATTGATAATTTCCATATGGATAGTTTTCTACCAATGGGGAGAAATTATCACAATTCTATATAATCTTTTCTTCTGAAGTATCATTTCTTTAAAGTAATTTCAGTATCACAACTGGTTTCCAATGAGAATTTGATTTCCATCTGGCCTACAAATTACTTTTCTTCCTTTTTTTCTTCCTCATCCTCAAATTCTAACCTATGTAAGGGGTAAAAAAAAAACCAAAACCACAACCAATCCAACCTCCAAGTCCATTGAAATAGGTTTCTTATGTGTATGGGTGAAAAATTCCAACCTGTGAAGGAACATTGGCCTTGCACAAATTCCATTAAAATCAAAGGGCTCCCGTTTGACTTTAATGGGCTTTGGATCAAGTCCTAAATCCTGGTATCGTGTAAAATAACAAAGTCTGTTTAATATAGATGAAACAGGATCGTTCCAAAAGAGAGGAAATAGCAGGAGTCAAGGTTGCAGTACTTTAGCTCAGTTATTGTTTCTGAAATGTACTGGAAGGATGTTCTAGTTCACTGGCAAATGAAAAGCTCTGCCAATGGTGCAGTTTGGCTATGTGGGCTTTTCTTAAGCCTTTTCTTAAGTTAAATGGTATTTGTGTATTTAAAAATACCCTTCTTTTGGATATGTAGCAAAGCAGAAAAAAGCAGAGTAATGTAATTAGAATAAACTTCTATCTGCATAGTGCCAGTTCAGTTGCTTGAATGTCTTTTCCTCTCAATGAAACTGGCTGTGTTTATCTTAGTTTATATTAGTTAAAATAACTAATAACCACTACATTATTAAACTATTCTTTCTGTGTTGATGAAAATGGATTAAATGATTAATGGAACTCTAATTAAATGGCCAATGTTGTTCTTTTCTTGCAGTCACCCCAAGCAGGCACAAAAGAAAAGACTCTCTGTTGTTGGTTTTGTACCTCAGGCCCAATATCCTTAAGTGCCAAAATTGAAAGGAAGGGCTACACCCCAGGTACGTAACACAAGTAATTATAGGAAATGTTTTTCCTTCCCCTTTTGAAGTGACAGTCTGTACTGACTGCTTTTATATAAAAGAAATGTTTAAACTATTCTCAAAGCTTCAGTCTGTGTCCAGCGATCTTCTTGATGCTTTTTTAGCTAGGACTAATTTTGTTAACTAATGCTAGCTGTGTCTCCAGATGGTCCAAGGATACCTGCTCCTTTTTTAGACCTTTGCATTTTTATCTTACAGTAGCTTGTGATGATCCTATTCCTGTTAGCATCAGTGGGTGTTTTTCCAGGTAGAGCGTTACTAGCAATGTCCAGTGCACTTACAGCAATGCTCATTGTGACAGTTTGCTGAAACTGCCTTGTAAGTTACAAAGAGAGCATAAAATTCTATTTTATTTCAGGTGAATCAATTCAGATCTTTGCTGAGATTGAAAACTGCTCTTCCCGTGTAGTGGTGCCAAAGGCAGCCATTTACCAAACACAGGCATTTTATGCCAAAGGGAAAATGAAGGAAGTCAGACAGCTTGTTGCCAGCCTGCGTGGGGATTCCTTGTCATCTGGCAAAACAGAAACCTGGAATGGCAAACAGCTCAAGATTCCACCTGTTTCCCCTTCAATCCTTGACTGTAGTATAATCCGCGTGGAGTACTCGCTGATGGTATGTTGGACGGTCTTTTTTCATTGAGCACAAGTTTCCATCATCCCTTGGGAATTGCTAACAAAGCTTGCTGTGCTAACAACTTTAAATAACATAAGTATTCATGTCCTGACAGGACTTCTGTAAATAAATTAAATTCAAATCATGCATGTCTTGAATGTGGTTGTGCTGTGCCTGTTGAGCAGCTAGGTAACACGTAGGTGTGAAGGCTCAAATCCTGAGCTAGTTGTGGGGAGCATTTTCTGTCTGTGTGAACATTGGCCTGCAAACGGGCAATACGAAAGTTGAGTCCCATGTGATAGAATTCCATGGTCATAAGGTAGTCTAGTAATTGTAAAGTATAACCGTGCATTTTACTTATGGACCTCTTTGTTCTTTAGGTGTATGTCGATATTCCAGGCGCCATGGATTTATTCCTGAACTTACCACTGGTCATTGGTACCATTCCTCTCCACCCTTTTGGTAGCAGAACATCTAGTGTGAGCAGCCAGTGTAGCATGAACATGAATTGGCTCGGTCTGACACTGCCTGAAAGACCAGAAGGTAACTAGACAATACAGATCCTTATCAGTTTACTAGACCTTGTTCATTTTTTGTCCGCCTTACTCGCTGCTGTTGTACAAATGGACCCAAATTATGTCCTTCGTAGTAAATCCCACAGGAAATTGCTTGTGGATGTTTCCTTGCCACCTGCTTGTCCTCTATTAAAAGAGCAGAGTCCCCTCCCTGCCTTTGCTCCCAAGGACAAGCTATGAAACCAGTTGTGTGGAAGCTGGCATGAGTGAAAGCACAGGGTGCTGCGCTGTCTGTGTAGAACTAATTCTGCATCTTGTATCCCAGCCACATCCTTGGTTGCAAGGCTTTACTGTGTCCTAGCAGCTGTTTTGTAGTGTCCTTTACCAGCTTTAGTTGCAAAGGCTTTGTGTAAAAGTAATGCCATACACTTGAGTGGGAAATAGCTATTGTCAAAGGAGAAACTCCACATCTCCTTGCCTAATAAATATCCCTTACATGCAAATCCCAGTCTCAGATTTGTGAGGTCCAGAGCAATATGATGGATCATTTCTGTCTGTTCAGAAATACAGTAATATAGATGTGAATTAAGGGGATAATTAATCCACAACGAATAGCAGTCCATCTGCTCTTGGGTCTGAGCATAATTTTAACAATAAAATGAACCAGCCTACCCCTGCCTTGTGTATGTTTTAAAAAATAACTGAAGTAATTTACCTGCCTGCTGGTGTGTTTTACCATGATAAAAGTTTTAATTAATTTACCGTATTATATATTTTGACATGCATAAGAACTTGCTGTTCGAACTGCGTGTGCCTTTTCCCTGCAGCCCCTCCCAGCTATGCAGAAGTGGTGACGGAGGAGCAGAGACAGTCCAGCCTTGCACCCATGGGTGCTTGTGATGACTTTGAGCGAGCGCTTCCAGGACCATTGTTTGCATACATCCAGGAGTTCCGTTTCCTGCCTCCACCCCTCTATTCAGAAGTAGGTACCTCAGAGAGATCATGATGATTACTTCACTGTTTTCCCCCAATTCTGTCAAAATTCTGTCTTGTGGCATGTGTAGGAAGTTGTTTCTCCTTTCTAAAAAATCAGCTTAAATCATTATAATGATGACGAGGGGATGTAGTGATTTTATTTAGGGAAGTGCAGGTGGGTTTTGAATCAGGAGTTTTCAGGATTCTTCACAATTAACAGTGCTTTCTAGAAATTTCTGAACTGTTGAGCATACCCTTTTGTACTAGTTAGGTTACACATTGCACTGGCACCAACACTTCGGGTGTAGAGATACACAGTGTGGTGATGTTGTTCAGCACAGCCTCTTGCCAAAACTACCCTATGCAGTTTTGGTTCTGTGTATGAAGTGCTTCATAAATTTCCCCATAGAGAAGTTTGTTCCATTAAAATGAAAGGTATTCATTCTAATCTAGGTTTCTGGAAATACATGATTCTATAACATTTTTGGCTGTATTTCTTTGGTTCAGCAAAAGCTGCTCAATAACTGAGACATTAAGAGTTTTCCATGTCTTTATTTTTGAGGAAAAAATGATACAGGACAGAAGTAAAATAGTGTCCTTTGTCTCAGTCTTCTCTAAATTCACCCAATATTCATGATGGTTTTTCTTTTTTTCTGCGTGAATCACTGCTTGGAGTAGAGAGGTGCATGGGTTTTGTGTGCTGGAAACTTCTCTGGAGACTTTCCTATAGCTTAATCCAAGTACTTTTCATTTTAGGCTCTTAAAAATTTATAGAGACCCCCCCTTTAAGTTCTAAGTTATTTTATAAAAGAATGTTGACCAACTTATTCATAGTTTTCAGACCTGCATTAATGAGCATTTTGTTCCCCTTGTCCTTTGGCAGAAAGGAAGATATTAATTTTTAAGACAAATTGTAGGGTGTTTGAGCATTAGTTACTTTAAGAAGTAGATTTTTTTGTTGGTAGCTGTCTTACTTAAAGTTAAAACATCCGAAATCAGGTAAATACTTAAATTAGATCTTTACTCATCAGTAACAGTGCCTTTTTACCGTAGATAATTCAAAGTATTTTGCAGACCTTTCCAAGCTTTTCTGTAGCTCTTTGTGCTTATTCTTAAACCTCCGTTTAAAATTCTCCTCTGCACTTGGTTACTAATTTTTCATCAGCTGTTTTGTCCAAGTCATTAGAGTTTTTTTCAATTACTTGAATAACCATTGGATTGGGATTGTCTTAGCTCTTTTGGTGGGGATTTTGTTTGACTCTGTTTATTTCTGTCAGTTGATTCTAAAAATGCCTTGGGGTTTGTTTTTTCTCTCTGTTTTTAGATTGATCCAAACCCAGATCAGCCCACGGATGACAGACCATCTTGCCCCTCTCGCTGAAGGAATCTATGAAAAGCTGACTTGGCCTGGGTTTTGAATCATACCTGCTGTGTTGAAGGTAAAGGCATCATAGCAGAGACACACTCTTGGAGGAAGGAAGCAGTTACGCTCTTGCCTGTATGGTGAATACATGAAAACAACCTGTGATCATGCTTCAAGGCCTACCGTAACAGTTGTAGGACTGCTCCACATGCTTGAAGACCCGACCTCTTTCTTGTTACCCCTCTCCCTCCTCTTAAATACTGGCACATACTAGGAGCAGCCTTACTAACCTACAGTCATGTGTGTCAAACACTCAAACCACGTTGTGAGAAGAGGAATGGCTTCCTCTTATAATTCGGAAATATTGCACATGCTCGTTGCTTACGTTGTGCGGTTCAGTGTCACTACAGCTTTCTCTCCTTTATGCCAGACTCTTGTTACCCCCACCTTCCCTCTTTTATTCGTTTGTGGTCCGCACAATACAGAGCAAAACAAAAGCTTTGGCAAAAAAAAAACAAACAAAAAAACCAAACAAAAAAACCAACAAACCACCAACAAAACAACAGCAACGGACTTTGACAAATGCACTGACTTATTCCTTTTTTTTTAATTTAATGTAGCCTGGACTTTACCTGCGTATGCACATGCTCAGAATTGTCCTAGTAGGCTGATCATGTATCACCTCTTCAGCTTGGATCCTATTGTGGATTTATTTACCAACATCAAATGCCTTCAAGCCAATCCTTCTTGCTGTATGTTTTGCAGCCTACTGTAGTAGATAAGCAACAGATATTGGGGATATTAAAGGGGTTGGGGGGGCAGAGAGTTAATAGAATAATAGACTTCATCAAGATTGTATACCTTCTTGATTTCTTTTAAGAGTTTGTTGCCTTTCTACTATTATTGCAAAGCAGCATTTTGTTACAGACTGCCTAAAAAAAAATCACTTAATCTCAGGTGAACTCATCACTTGCCAAACTGTTGGAATGCTCTTCGTTTTCGTTACGTTGCACTGTTTCAGTTACTTCTCTTTTCGTTTTTGTGTTTGGGGTTGTTTTTTTTTTGTTGTTGTTGTTCTTTATTGGAGAGGGGGATCTGGAATTAGGGACATCCACAAAAGTTACTAAAACCCACCCTCATTCCCATTTCTTTGCCTCCATTTGCAAACAATAAAAATCATTTGCGTTGTGAAGCTTTAAAAATAATAAAAGGCACAAATGGAAGCAGCACCAGCAGAGACCAACCAGCTCAGCCTCAAAAAGAACTTGAATAGGAAATAGTCACATGCTGTCTAGGGTTCTCGGATGGGTCAGTATCACAAGGACTGGGGATAGGAAGGGAAAGTAAGTTTTATTTTTATATGTAGTACCTTATCACCAAAATTTCTATATGTAATGAGTCACTAGTAGATAAAGTATATTTCAGACTGCAGGAAAAGCTTTCACTATGCTAAGAGCTCAGTTTGTGCACTTTGTATTATCTTCAGGGTTTATGATACTGTAAAAAATACTAGAACTATAATTAAACTGGGCAAGATCACTGTTAGCAGCTGCACTGGGACTGGTTAGATAGAGTCACTTCAGTGATCCCCACCTTCTCTGGCTCTCACAGCTTTGAAACAAAGATGAGCAGTGAGTTTTACCATGTAGCACTCGCCCTTGAGGCTAGACCCAGAGGAGGATGAGAGTTGCAGCAGATCTGCTAGCTGTGCTCAATGAAAATAGCAGTGCTGCTACACTAGAGATTTACAGCAAAAATCAGCTTTCCTTTTCACAAACTGTGGTGTGGGCTTGTTGACAAAGGGGTGTGCTTCTGGTGTTGATGAGTTAAGCCAACCGAGACCTAATCCGTCAAGTATCTTATCTCCTTGTGCAATAAAACAGCTCGGAAGGGAGCAGGAGAGGAGAGGCTGATGTGTTTCTGCGTGGTGTTCCTTAGGAAAGTAAAAAATAGTCTGCTTCTCTGCCTCGTTTTTTTAAGGCTTCATCAATGCGACAAAATGGGCTTTTTTCCATAAGTGGCCTTTATGAGAACATGAAGGGTAATTCATGTTTCACACAAAAACGACAACAGGGTGATACAATACATAAATGAGTCGCGTTTTAAGTGATTCAGTTAAAAGGCTTTGAGCGTGAGCATTGAATGAGAAGGAAAACTGGGTGATGTCCTACATTATTAGGCCAGTTTTGTGAATGTCCCTTCCCTCTGCCCTCTCCATCCGGACGATTTGTAAAAGCTGATGGCATAAAAAAAAAGGGCATTTGGTGGTTTTACTTTTTTTGTTCCTTTTCTTACTATTTTGTGTTACTTTTCACAGACTAGGGAACAATTGCTGATCTACATTAAGCATTAAAGTTACGATATATTGGGGAATTTTAATGTGGATTGACCAATATCTTAGTAACCAGCCATGGCGTCACTGCCTGTAGTGATTAGAGCAAACGGTTCTTCAAACCTATCAAATAAAAAGTCACTTTTCTGGTTCATTTTAGATGACAATGTTAATTGTTCAGAGGCATTACTCTTCCACAAGTTATTGGTCAGTTCTTTCAGCGTTAACATAACACAGAGGGTTCACAGTTGTAGCCCGACATTCGGTAATAGGATTTCTGATTTGAATTGGGAAGAAAAGTAAAATCCAAACATTAGAGAAACAAAGTGCAATATTAAATGTTTGCTTTATAGATTATATTCTATGGCTATTTGTACTTTTTTTTTTTCCTTGGTTTGTTTTGTTTTGTTTGTTTCTAGTTTTGGTGCTGAATATGTCCTTGTAGACTCTTGTTTCAAGAAAACAATACGTGGAAAACAATTTTAATTTTTCCTATTGCTCTTCCTTGTGGAAAAAATAAACTTTTTTTTTAAAAAAAAGAAACAAAACCAATGCAAAATGTTTGAAATATAATGACATGAATATTTTATTCAGAACATTTCTGTCTATAAAAGTGGCGGCAAGGGTCATTTAATCCAGGAAATTACTACAGGAACAAACACTACCGGTCTCAGGCTATACATAGGGGAGACACTATTTCCAGAGCTACCCCAGAGCAAACCACCAGAGTCCAGTTTGGACACCCTCAGCCCCTTTTTATTCATGGCAGTGACCTCTCTAGAGAGGCCAGGTCCCGGATGGGAAACTGGAGCTTCCTACACGAGGCAATTCCAGGAATTGTTGGGATGCAAATGTCTCTTCAGGATGCAGTGTTTGTGTCACTGCAGCTATGACGACCCTAGATCCAGATGTCTGATCCTGCTCACCATATGGGGCCAGGGCTTAGGGAGGGGGCAACATGCATTTTAGTGGTGCTGAAGTGGGGCAGAGACGTGATTCCGAAGGTCTGGTTTGCAGCTGCGTTGTGGAATTGTGGTTTGGCCACATGGGGTGGAGGTTGGCTTTGCCCTTCCCTCAGAAGGTTGAGTATGAGATACTGAATGTGCCCACAGTCAATATGCACCCTGTGGGGTGTTGGTGAAGCTCCCCTGTGTGTCACAGCATCCCGCTTCCACGTACCACTCACAGCTGAACCTCTTGACAGAACGGATTGTCTTCAACCTTGGGAATCAACATGTCATTTGATCTCGGAGAAGGTTCAGCAGGCGAGCAGCCAGGAGGCCAGACAGATGGCCTGCCCTGTACCTCAACGACAGTGTTTGGGGACTGGGGACCACTGTGTTCCCATCATGCTGAGCCCTGGGCTATAGAATGATGTGGGCAACCCTAATATAGTACCAAACATTTGGTTTAACATAGTATGTGAGACTTCAATGAAACTCCTTCAATGAAACTTGGCACTTCAGCTTAATTTTGAGTTTATTAGTGATGGAGAATCCAGGCAGACTTGAGATTTGTGATTTGTTCACCTTTTAGTTACAACTTTTAATCACTTGCTGGTTCAAACCAGTAGGAAACATAAAGGTTGTCTTAATTTGCTCATCCACTTGGACCACTTTCACAGCTGAACAAGTGTTGTTCCTTCTAATACCAACTCCAACCCTTCTTAATAAACAAGTTTCTGGTGTTTGTGGTAGTGTTAGAATTTGAATTGGTATCAGCATCGCTAAAATACCACAGTTTTAGAACAGTTAATGAAGCTGGACTCTAGATCCCCAGAAGCAGTTGTCCTGCGGCACCACTTCACAATTAATTTAACAATTTAAGCTTAACAGTTCATTTAAGCTTAGCTTTATCATCAGTGTTATTACAAACTTCAAAGATATTTTATTCTTTTTAATGCAAATCTTCCTTAATTCTGAATAGCAGAATAACCTGTGTGATCATAGTATTCTGTGCTATGCCAGGATGTAAACCCAACCGCTCTTCCTCAGCATTCAGAGCCACAAAGGTGACAGAGTGAACATCTCCCTGATGAGGAAAGGCTGAGGGAGCTGGTTCTCGAGCTTGAAAAAGTGGAGACTGAGTTGTGACCCCATGAATGTTGATCAATATGGAAAGGGTGGGGGTCAGGAGGAAGGAGCCAGGCTCTGCTCAGTGACATCCAGTGATGGGACGTCGGTTGTCAGCTGGAACAGGAGGTTCCACATCAAGAGGAGAAGAAACTTCTTCCCGATGAGGCTTACGGAACCCTGGGAAGGGGCTACCCGAGGGGGTTGTGGAGTCTCCTTCCCTGGAGATGTTTAAAACCCACCTAGACTGTTCCTGTGCAGGGGTTCCTGCTGTGGCAGGGGGATTGGAGTGGATGGTCTTTCGAGGTCCCTTCCAATCCCTAACATCCTGTGATTCTGTGATTTGCCCATAGAAATAGACAGAAGGGCAGCAAGTCTCAATGTTTGAGCAATTCGGCTTCTGAGAGACACAAACATCGCAAAATTAACACCTTTTCTGGCAATTCTCCAGTTAAAACATCCATCTAGCCCTTCGTAACCTCTTTCCTAGATTTGAGACTTTGTGTGCTATAGGAATGGAAGATCATCATAAACTCCATCTGCCTTAGCTTTCCACAGGATTCCACAAGCACAACACAGTTGCAGAGATAAAAAAGGTTCTTCAAAGCTGGATGTCCACCCCATAAAACTTAGCTTTGTCCTGGTAAATGTCCGGTTTGAACCACACCCTGTGGCTCAAGTTACTGGGATCAACACAGATTTTCACCCTCCCTGGAGATGTTCTGAAGGCAGTAGATGAGGCATTTTGGGACATGGTCTAGTGGTTATGGAGCTGTTGAGGTGAAGGTTGGACTTGATCTTCGAGGTCCTTTCTAAACTTAATGAGTCTGTGTGATTCAGCTGCAGGAGCAACACAGCTTCTGGAGATGTCCAGAATTCCCACGTGGATTTTTAGCAGAGTCTCCCTTCAAAGGTCAACAGAGACATCAGGAGTTGCAATGCATGATGACTTGTGCGGATTTCAGCTCCTAGATTTCGTGGTTCTTGGTGGAAACCACGTGCAGAGGCACATTTTCAAGCACGTTCTTGCTGCCCTCTGGCCTGGGTAACAGGAGAAAAGTGACCTATTTCTTCTCCCAGCAATCATTCACTCCTGGAACTCCCCCACCTAGCTACAGCATGCTATTTTTAATGCTGGATCTCCTTATCTCCTGACCTAGTGGACATTAGGACAGAGTGGTGTCTTCTAAGTAGAGGCCAGGTGCTACCATGAAACTTGAGCAGAGCAGTGTACCTCTCACCTAATCCAGCTCCAGCGGGGGCCGTTCCGGCTGCAGAAGGACGCAGGGTTTTGTTTGCCTCAGGTACTTTGCTAAGATAAATGTCATAGCTGGATAAAAAACACTGAGATAGGACAGAGAAGGGGTTGGAACTAGATGATCTTTGAGCTCCCTTCCAAGCTGAACCATTCTAGAATGAATCTATGAACATAGAATTTGAGCTGGTTAGATGTTTCAGGGGTGCAGGAGTGTACAATTATAAAGTATATCCAGCTACTAATACAAAATGCAAATCCTGATGCAACTTGCTGATTTGCTGGGGCTACAGCAGTAGAGTCTGATGCCTTATGCAAAAAAAACCAGAATCTCTCTAGGATGGAGAAGTCTATCTACTATGACCAAACTGCGGGGAGAAAAGAATGCTGCAGGATTTCCAGCTGGAGACATTGGAGGGAACAGCCATGGGCACAATGATGCCATTGATCCCAGGACTTTCACCTTCCACCTTGAGTCTAAGCAAAGTTCTCATAGCATCCTTCCTGGCCCTGAAAGGGGCTGTCAGAAGGCTGGGGAAGACTGTTTCTGAGGGCAGGGAACAAGGCTGATAAGGCTGAGGCTGGACAGGAGGAAAAAGGTTCTTGAATCTGAGAGTGGGGGATCCCTGGAACAGGCTGCCCAGAGAAGGGGTGGAGGCCTCATCCCTGGAGCCATTCCAGGTCAGGATGGAGGGGGCTCTCGGCAACCCGTTCTGGTTGGAGATGTCCCTGCTTGTGGAAAGGGATTGGACTAAGTAACCTTTGGAGGTCTCTTCAAACCCAATGATTCCATGAAAGTCATCTCTGACTTCAAAAAACACCACAAAATCCTTGGATGGGGAAGCCAGCCTGGTAGCTATTTATTGCTTTAATTAATAGTATTTCCAACGTGAACTGGTGGGTGTGATGCCACCCAGTCTTTCACTCAACCACATAATCACAGACTGGTGGTTGGATGGAACCTCTGGAAATATTTGGTACAAATGCCCTGCTAGAGCAGGGTCACCTAGAGCAGGTCACACAGGAACACATCCAGGTGGGTTTTGAATGTCTCCATAGATGGAGACTCCATAACCTCTCTGGGCAGCCTCTCTTGAGCCCTGTCTCAAGGGATATAGGATGCTTTTCCTTTCAGCTGAATACCCGGAGGGAAAAATATACTGCAGAACCTAAGACATTGCATAACCTAAATAACATTTTCATCTGAAAAGGAATTCAGTTGCACAGATCCAAGCAAGGCCTGGCTGTCATGAGACACTAGAATCAGGGTAAGACTTTCCTCCATATCAACTCTTTGAGGCAAACCTATCATAGAATAATAAAATCACAGAATGTATTGGGTTGGAAGTGACCTCCAAAAGCTATCTAATCTCTAACAAGAAAGACTGCCCAGAGCCCCATCCAACCTGACCTGGGGTGGCTCCAGGGATGGGGCCTCCAACCTCTCTCTGGGCAGTCTGTTCTAGGGATCCCCTAACCTCAGATTCAAGAACCTTTTCCTCCCATCCAGCCTCACTCTGCCCTTTTCCAGCTTCAAACCGTGGCTCCTCATCCTATTATTCCCTGTCCATGTGAACAGTCTTCCCCAGTCTTCTGACAGCCCCTTTCTGGGACTACAGGGTCGTTATAAAGTCCAGCTGGATCGTTTTCCTCTTCAGGCTGAAAACACCCAGCTCTCTCAGCCTGGTTGTCTACCAGCAAAGAAACAGAGTTTAATAAATCCCCCCACGATTGGTAGCTCCATAGAAGTTGTGGAGCAGTCACCGTGTAATGAGTTCTTATTAACAAACAGCTTAGTTATTATTTACACCCTGGCTTGGGGTCATTCCCTAAACCAGGTGGAGTCTGTCAGCTCTGGTTCATGTCTTCTATGGAACAAGAGATCTTCTGGGGGATAACATCTTCAGCCTCAGCTTAAAAATCCATTTCAGTATTAAATACGGGGTATGAACAAAGAGAAACCTGCCTCAGTGCTTTACGGCTTTTTAATTATCTCCCATAAATTAGACTAAACGGTCCTCCTTACCTATCTTTTAGCAAGCTGAGACAGGAGAGACAGTTTTACTGCTGCCCATTATGTTTTTAGTGCAGCAAACACCGTTTACTGTGACAGAGCCGTGCACCTCCAAAGCAATAAAGAGATTCATCAGTCACGACTCATAAAGCTTCTCCCCCACCCCAAACAAAACAAAGGAAGAAGATGATACCTGGACTGGCTGGAAGAAGTGCAGTATCTTTTAAATTGACCTTCAAACCTTGAGGCTGTCCTTTATTTTTGCCCTCTTTTTTTTCATTAAAATTCAAAGAAATTCAAACAAGGCAACAATCTTCTCTTAATCTTAATTTAAAACATCAAGGGAGGTGATGCTCCCCCTCTGCCCTTCTGAGACCTCACCGGGGGTCTTGCAGCCAGTTCTCGAGCTCCCTGTGTAAGAGGGATATGGAACTGTTGGAATTAGGCTAGAGGAGGCCACAAGGATGATCAGAGGGCTATGGGTATAGGCTGAGGGAGTTGAGACTGTTCAGCCTAGGAGAGGAGGCTCTTGGGGGATCTTATAGCATCTTCCAATACCTGAAGAGGGACTGCAGGAAAGCTAGAGAGGGACTTTTTCCAAGGGACTCTTTAAAGGACAAGGGGGGTGGATTCAAGCTTAAAGAGGGGAGATTAAGATGAGATCTGAGGGAGAAATTCCTCCCTGTGAGAGTGGTGAGGCCCTGGAATAGGTTGCCCAGGGAGGCTGTGGCTGTTCCATCATCCTTGGCAGTGTTCAAGACTAGGTTGGACGGGGCTCTGGGCAACTTGGTGTGGTGAGAGGTGTCCCCTGCCGGGAACTTGGTGAGTTCTAAGGTCCCTTTCAACTGAAACCCCATGATTCCCTTCACTGTCTTCCCTTTCCTGTGTTTTATTCAAACTGTATAATCCTTCTTCTGCCTGTGCTTATATTTGCTTTTATATCCAATGCCACCAATAAAGTCGCATATGATACTGGATTTCCTCAAAGAAAATCCCTTACCTCTACCCTTTTGACCTGAAATGCCTTCCCAGACAGCGCTGGAAAAGGCATGATTCATTTTCTCCTCCAAATCATCTTTTTATTCAAAGAACCACCAGTGGTAGTAAATAAACAGAGGAGTTGAGAGCTCCTAGTATAGTAAAATAGCTTTTTATTCAAGCTGTGACCTAATAAACAGGCAGATACAATGTGAGGGACTATTTTAAGGTGTTGCAGCACCGTTACCCTGAAGTATCTTTACAACTGAATTCCCTTGAAGGTGACTTTATCACAGGGTAAAACACACACAGGAACAACCAGTATAGGATTACACCACAGCCAACCCATATCTGGGAGACAACACATCCTACTACTGTCTCACAATGACCCTTCCACCCCCAAAAATCTCCCAAATTAATTTTTAAGTGGCTCATAAACATAATTTTCATGTAGCTACCATATGGAAGCCCTTTTCTAATGAAGGCTTTATTGCCCTGCACTAGTACTGATCCTTTTTGCTTACCATGTGCAATTAGAAAGTCATTTTAATGTGCATTAATTTCCTTGGCATATACTTGGGTCCCTTCCATGGTTTTGCATGCCCTGATACTAATGGCTGCTGGCACCGCAAGAAGAAAACAAGGGAAAACCACACTTCAGACCACACTGGGGGTTGATACAGAGTACAGGCAGCTCGCTGCTTCCAGTAATCTGCTGCTGGAAAAGGCAAGGTCTGCTCTGTGAGGCCCTGACCCTCCTGGCAACACACTGGTTAATATAACATGGTCCCAACGAGCTGTTTTGTTCTGCTGGGGTAGCTGTGAGCAGACGAGAAAAGGAGAGCATAGAATTACAGATTCAAATAATGTTTCCTATTGGAAGGGAGCTGAGAGATCACCCACTCCCAAACCCCTGCCACGGGCAGCGAAACCTCTCACCAGACCAGGGTGCCCAGAGCCCCATCCAGCCTGGCCTTGGACACTGCCAGGGATGATGGAGCAGCCACAACTGTCCTGGGCAACCTGTTCCACAGCCTTAGCACTCTAACAGGGACGAGTTTCTGTCTCCTATCCCACCTCAATCGTCACTCTTTGAGCTTGAAGTCATCCGTCATCTCCCTTTTCATACCACTACAGCTTTCCTGTAGACAGACCCCCTTCAGGTGCTGAAAGCTGCTCTAAGGTCCCTGCAGTGCCTTCTCATCTGTCTCCAGGCTGAACAGCCCGAATTTCCTTAGCCTGTATGCAGAGCAGAGGGGCTCCAGCCCTCTGATCACCCCTGTGCTAGTGTCCCAGCCTTGAAGAGCAGCAGAAAAGCTGCTGTAATTACAAGAGCAGCGCAGGGAGAAGGAAAACCCAAATTTTGCAATGACAACTATCCCCTCTACCCAGAACATCGCAGCAGTGAGTAAGAGAGGATCCTGACATCTCACCCGCGAGGAACACAAAGATATCTTTAGCTCAATAGTGCGATCTGCAGTTTGCAAGTGCACTGCAACAGGAGAGTCCCTTGCTGAAAGCAGTGAGAGCCCTCCAGGAACTTCAGATGGAGTAAATTCCCCATGAACCTGCATCACCTCCATCTCCTGCTTGAGTCTGTGGGGATAACCCGTGTGCCCGTACCCTAAGGACATGCACACATGGACCAGCAGCCTGTGAGTGAGGAACAGCTTTGATTTACGTGACCCAGAAGCCTGTTGACTGGTTACACAAAACAGAGATCTTGCAAGTTCAGACAAGGACATTTTGGACTTGGACGTGCTGTTGTGTTTTCCAACCTTATAAGAAGATGTTCTGTTTCTGCAGCCCATAGATCTTTCTAAATATGGTGACAGTTTTAACAAGGGGTTTCAAAACGCTGTTGTAAGATTATTCTAGGGTACTCTGAACTGTACCCAGCAACGGAACCGAACATTTTCCCCCAGCCCTTACGCAAGGCAAAGTTGTTGACAGGAGGAGCAAGCGCTCCGGTGACCTTTAGAAAATTTCACATTCGTAAATTTTAACCCAGGCCCCCATGAAGCCTTGGGGCCAGCATTGTTACAGAACGATGAAGAGTGGAAAAAAAATCCCCAACCCTGAGAGCAATGCAGCCTGTTGAAAAATGAAGGCTACTGGGATTCATCAGCAGCAGCCGGTGCGACATCAGGAACCTTGTCGTGATGCCATCTCCTTGGTTTGCTCTAAGGTAGTGGATGCCATCGGTCCAGTCCCGCGTCACTCAGCAACTTGAGTCCAGGCAACAAGGTGTTCTGCAGGGTTTGCAGATGAGGCTGCCCCAGGGATGGTGCTGACTGCAGCTAGCACAGGACACCCCATACTGACCAACATCAGCATGGGCACCCGTACTAGCTGGGTGCTGTGGGAACACTGAGTTTCGTCAGCAGATTCCCGACTCCATCCCCTCGACACGGGAATAGTGAAAGTGCACCCTCATCTGTGGCAAGGGCTGGCTGACCCTCAGGAGCAGCTGCAGACAGAATCAGACACTTGGCTCCCCCTGTGACTTCTGAAAAAGGTGCTGCTGACACCATCCCCCTCACCCTGGCTAGGACGGGGGAAAGGGACTGTGTCACCACGTTCCCCAGGAGGGTCAGATCTGTCCACACTTGCATGGGGCTTTATATTCTTGGCTTCTCCTACAGAATTCACAGCTGACACTAGTTATTTCGAGGGGTTCTTTCTCTGCAAAAGGAAAAAGCGAGGGTGGGGGAAAGAAGATGGTTGTGATTATTTAAATAAATGGTGTGTAAGCAACTGGTCTTATTACAGAAACAGAAATAATAGACTCAGCCTTTCCACGTCCTGTGTACTGATACAGACTAGAACAAGCCCAGCTCTGCACAATTACTTTTACGCTTGCTTACAGATGGATTTATTAATTTATCTTTTTTATTATTATTATTATTATTCCCATTAACACAGTTCACAGAAAAAGCAAAAAGCATCAAAATTAGGATTTGCTCCTCACTGACTTCATTTACTCAGTTAAAAAGCTAAAATTTCTTCCATTCTGCTGATTTCCTTGTAGTTCACTGAGATGATTTACTCTTGGCTCTTTAACTCAGTTTCCTTTAGCTCTCATTTGTATAAACCTGCAGAAAAGCAGATCTCCAGTTTCCACCATCATCTTTATTTCTGTGGATGAAAGCTGATAGAGGAGCGCTTTCCTCAAACCACACAGGGACACCACAAACCAAAACAACCAGAAAACAAGCAGTTCTGGACTGGACTGGATGCTGATCTGTGAGGAACATTGTGTGTTCCTCTGCACCAACATCTAAACAGTCGCTGGCGATGCACCTAGATATTTTGGATGTTGCATGTCTGTTGAATAAATCAAAGATCCAGATGTAGGATCTGGCAATGATGACATTCTGCTGATGATTTTCAACCTCTAAGCTAGTGAGTAGGACACAGGGAAGCATAAATATCACGGTTTTTTTTATAAGATGCATTATGTCAGGCAGCTGCTGTATTTATAGGGAGATTGACATTTATTTTCTTCAGTTCATCAAACCAGTATTTCAAAACCTTTTCCATCAAAACTAAGAGGAGGCCTTGCTCTCAAATCAAAAATGTGGCATCCGCCTTCAAAACACCACCTCTACAGAATGCCAGGGAGGAAACGGTTTGAAGATGTACATGAATGAGATTTCACAGTATCACAGTAGATCAGGTTGGAAGGGACCACAAGAATCATCAAGTCCAACCCATTAAACTAAGGAAATCCAGTTTAAATGAGATGACCCAGTATCCTATCCAGCTGAGTCTTAAAACTGCCTGAAGCTGCAGAATCCACCACTTCATTGGGAAGACCATTCCAGCATCTTTCCTATGAATTTTAAACTCAAATCTATTCATTTACAATTTAAACTGTTAGTTCTGAACTGATGGGGATGCAGCATCCGACATGATGGGAATACTGTAAAATTAAGAGATACTCTCTAGCTCATGCACCCTACTAAAGGCAAATGTACTGGATGTTTGACTTCAGGATTACTCTGTTCCAAATCTGAGGAATTTGCAAGCAAATCATAGCCTCATTCAGGGTGGGAAAGACCTTTGAGACCATCAAGTCCAGTCAATAATCCTACTCTACCAGGAGGGTACACTACCAGTAGAGTAGGGCTGTTATCTACTCTGAACTAGACAAGATCATATAGGGCCATATCTACTCTTATCTAGACTAGTTCAACACTAGACTGTATCTTTAGTTTTCATCTTCATGGATCCAGCATGATGCACCCAGCACACCCACAACTTCCCTGCAGTCATCATGGCACTCCCATCATGTCATCTGTGTGTCACTGGGCACATCAGATTCATTTTGCACTTGCCGTGCTATATTCAGAGGAACTTTTCTAGTTCAGCAGCAGCAGATTAGGTCACATTAAAAGGGGTTCTTTGGGATTTTTTTTATAGAGAAACAAACTAAACAATCATTGAAGAGTACATAACACCGCAGGCTGTTGCTTTAAGCCACTGTGTGTTTCAGAAAGCTGGACGTCTCACCAGCCAGTCTGTGCTGAGTTTTCTGACACCTACACCTCCTCCTAATAGACACTGCTCTAATTTCCAGTGTGCTCTAAAGCAACCGGTGCTCTCACCAATAAGCTATTTGTCCTGTCACCCTGGAAGGACAGCCATCGTGTCCACCACTCCCACTTGCTCAGAGAAATGCTCTTTAATGCAGCTAAGCCATGGGCAGTTGGGAGGATTGCTGCCCTGCAGAGCTGTAATCTGAAATCCCATTTAGTAGCATCCCTGTGACTATGAGTTCTGATCTCAAAAACACACTCTCTGGCTGATATGAGGCTACTGAAGGATAGGAAGGAGGTGTCCTCTGAGCCCCATGTTCATGGAAAGGGGGCTTGAAGTGCTGTGGTTTGTCTGATGAGTTACCCAGTACAGTCCCTGCAGATCAAATCCTGACGAGTAAACCTTACAGATTACAACGGTGCTCTTGTGTTCATAATGCAGTGTTTTGCCGCCTTTGTCTTCCAAGCCAGGGAGAAGGTGTGTGCTACCCATAACTGAGAGACATCTCGAAGTGTGAGGTGACTATCCTAGTACCTTGTAATGATGCCCAAGGAAAAGTTAACTATAGTTAACCCTTACAGCTTAATACAACCTTAGTTTCCTAACCTAATATAAACTGCAGCTGTGGTCTCCCTTGTAATGTAACCATAGAATCATAGAATATGTTGGGTTGGAAGGGGCTTCCAAAGGGCATCTAATTCAAAACCCTACAAAAAGCAGGGCCATCACTCATCAGACCAGATTACCCAGAGACCCATCCATCCTGACCTGGAATGGCTGCAGGGATGAGCCTCCACACTCTCTCGGCAGCCAGTTCCAGGGATCCTCCACCCTCAGATTCCAGACCTATTTCCTCCTGTCCAACCTCACTCTTTCCTTTTCCAGCTTCAAACAATGACCCCTGATCCTGTCCTTCCCTGTTCTGGTGAACAGTCTTCTCCAGCCTTATGACAGTGGCTTTCACTGTAAAGATCCACCCAGAGCCTAAAAGGACTCTCTGGAGCCTTCTCCTCTCCAGGCTGAACAACCTCAATTCTCTCAGCCTGTCCCCACAGAAGAGATGCTCCAACCCTCTGAGCATTTTCATGGCCTCCTCTGGACTTGCTGCAACAGTTCCATGTCCTTCTTATGTTGGGGGTTCCAGAAATGGAATCAGGCCTCTATGTGAGGTCTCCCCAGGGCAGAGTAGAGGGGCAGAGTCATCTCATGGAACTGTTTGCACTGGAAAAGACTTTTATGATCATTGAATCCAGCACTTGCCAAGTCCATCCTCAGGGTCTGTCTTCTCATTTGATTCATTCTCAGGCTTAAGGAACTATGAAATGATTATGCTAATATGCATTTCAACAAATGCATTTCCTTTACAAAGTCTTTGTTACTAAGAACGTTGAGCATGCACTGGAGCTAATCAATATGCACAAATAGTCATAGAATCATAGAATCATTAGGGATCGGAAGGGATCTTGAAGGATCATCTAGTCCAATCTTGCTGCCACAGCAGGATCACCTAGACCAAGTCACACAGGAACACATCCAGGTGGGTCTTGAATGTCTCCAGAGAAGAAGACTCCACAACGGTCCCCAGCAGCCTGTTCCAATGCTCCATTACCCTCCCTGGGAAGAAGATCCTTCTGATATTGATATGGAACCTCCTCTGTTCCAGCTTACACCCATTGTCCCTTGTCCTATCAACATATAACCTTGAGAAGAGCAATACAAAGCAAAATCTCACATTTGCTCTCTGAATTTGTTCCTGGTGATCCATGAGGAGCATGTGTATAAGAAACCCTCACAGCCAGATATAGTTCAAATGCCACCGTCTAACTTGGCTGCTCAAGCATACACTGTGTTAGCCATTTACCAGAGGGTTTGCCTCAGTCTTTTTTTCCTAAGTACATCATCTACACCTACCCTTTCTCGTGAATCCGTAGTAACTCTTATGTCTTATTGCGCAAGACAGTTAATATTTGAAAACCATCCCAGGGATCAAATTTTACAGTCTTTATAATAAATTATCAAGTATTTTGAAGAACATTTTAAAAAAGCATATATTTCATATACTTTTTCCACTATGATCTCAGTAGAGTCTTCAGACTTTCAAAGCTGACTGTGCTGAGAAACTTTAAATAGCAATATATTCCACATATTTTCCTCCTCTCACATCTTACAGTGTGACCATAAAGCGTTAAGCGAAGTCTCGGATAATTTTGGATTTGAATGAGGTTTCATGCGAGTGAATCATAAAACACACAAGCAGCACATTTTGTAAAGAGAAGGGATTCTTTGCCAGGCAGAGCTACCCAAACGATTTCCTTCATTATGGTTTCTCAAGTCCATGTGCTTCTTTTTAAGTAAAGGAAGACTAAGCAATGGCTATAATCAGCAACACATTCCAGCTATTCTAGTCTAAAAGGACTACATCAAATAACTTGACAGGATTAAAAAAAACCCACCCCAAACAAACACTTAAGAAACATTTCATTTTAAGTTTAAAAAAAAATCAGATTTATTCTTTTCAAGCTAACAAAAAAAGATACCAGCTCTTTATTTTTTATATAGAAAACCCTTTTACTTCTTCTCCTCCTTATGACTACAATAAACAAACCTGTGGTGGCTTGAAACTACAACTTATTTACTTAGGGGAGAAAATAAAACTGGTTTACAATTTTTTTATATAAAGCTACATTTTATTTATTGCCAGTTGAAGCTGATTGGGTAGAATTTGGGGTTCAGCAGTCACATCATGCATCTGCCTGTGAAATTTCTTAAATTTCCTGTTTTCATACGTGTCTGTGTCATTTTCAAACACTCGAAATGGAATCGATGCACTAGACTATTATAGACTATTGTTGTAGGGGCTGGAGGGAAAGTCTGATGAAGAGAGGCTGAGGGAACTGGGGGTGTTTAGCTTGGAGAAAAAG
This sequence comes from Upupa epops, assembly GCA_013397515.1. Taxonomy (NCBI): domain Eukaryota; kingdom Metazoa; phylum Chordata; class Aves; order Bucerotiformes; family Upupidae; genus Upupa; species Upupa epops. The sequence goes on from VZRI01002908.1 coordinate 605,723, forward strand.
AGACTCCAGGAGAACTTCTCCCTCTCTACAACTCCCTGAAGGAAAGTGGTAGACAGGTGGGGGTCAAGCTTTTCCCCCAGGCAACCAGTCCCAGGATGAGAAGGCAGGGCCTGAGGTTGCACCTGGGGAGGATTAGATTGGATGTTAGGAAGCCCTTCCTCATGGAAAGGGGGACCAGACATTGGAATGGACTGCCCAGGGCAGTGGGGGAGTCCCCATGTCTGGAGGTGTTGAAGGCCA
>VZRI01002908.1:606765-630488 GCA_013397515.1 Upupa epops
TCCACCTCTCCTTCTTTTTTTTTTTGATGGTTATTTCTGAGTCATCCCAGTCAGCCCTGACAGATCCCTTCACTGCCTTGATGATCAAGAGCAGCTGTTCGTGGCAATTGTCTGGAGTGCATGCAAAGCTCAACCTCTCGTAACTTCTCAGAAACACCAGAAGGAAAAGGAAGGGAAAAGGGGGCCNTGGATGTTAGGAAGCCCTTCCTCATGGAAAGGGGGACCAGACATTGGAATGGACTGCCCAGGGCAGTGGGGGAGTCCCCATGTCTGGAGGTGTTGAAGGCCATAATGGCTGTGGCCCCTAGTGCCGTGGCCTGTCCGGTGGGGGGATGTTAGGTCATGAGCTGGGCTGGATGATCTCAGAGGTCTTTTCCATCCTCAATAATTCTGTGATTCTGTGGTTCTGTCTCTTACAGGTGTTAACTGTAATTATTGGTTTGCATAAAAGAAACAAAAGGTTGTTCTGGAAGTAAACACAACAGATTCATGTGTCCCTTCATTTTATCACCTGCTCTCCAAAGAGTTTTGTGCCCTAAGTCTCAAAACAAAGCTGCACAAGCAATGCATCAATTTTCTCACATTTCTTTTCTTCATACACATCCAAATCTCTAGGTCTGAGATTTTAAAAAGTCCCCTCCTTGCTATAAAATATATAATGTTTTAATCTTTACATGCATCCAGTCTGTAGGTTTGAGAAGCTTTTACAAAGCCCCGCCTACTGAATGTGTAATTTTTAGGTTAAATTTAGAAATAAGCAAATACACTGGGGAAAAAAATATGAAATATTTTAATTTGACATTTTAAAACATGAAATGCTTCATAAATGACAAAAATCTCTCTTTTATTTATGTTCATGTCTGGAAAATTATGTGACTAGAAGAGCAAGTGGGCAGCTGGTGCATCTGTACCAGAACTTGAGGTTACTTTGTTTGTTGTTTAGGACAAAGCCAGGACAACCCAACTCTCAATCCCACAAGACTTGCTCTGACAGAGGACTGACCCTGCACTCTCCGTCCAGCTCTCATGCTACCCTGACACATTTTGTTCCTCTCCTACTGTAAACAGGAAATCAGGGCAGACAACTGGGAAAGAAATGCGAAATCCCCCATTAAACGTGCTGTGTAATGAGTCGGTGAGACGTGCTCCAACAGAGGACTTACTTAACCAAAGCTGAGTCATGTTTTTCCAAACCGATGCCGGGTTTCTCCCCACTNTCCAACTACGTCTAAAAATCCTCTACAGCATCATATTCATTAATCAAATGTTCCTCTTTCGTAGGCTGTGCTATTCATTCCAAGGAGCAGCAGCAGGATAAATTAACCCCAATTGCAACAGGGCACTGAACTCTGCCAGTGTTAGACGTACACTGAGAGCAAGGAGATGAATTCATTGACCCATGTTCTGAGCTTTCAGACAGAGGACTTATCCTCACATCTCAGGTGGGCAGCAAGCGATGCATCACAAATACATTACGACTGCCTGGAGGAGAAATCAGGAATATTGAGCTGTTATAACTTGTAGCACTGTGCTGGAGAGATGTCTGTGCTTCCTCCAGACATGGTTGTGTTGCTGATAAGAGGGGGAATGGCATGGACTGAAGGATGAACTTTGCTGCAGAGTCCATAGAATACAGTAGAGAAAACAATTTCAAAGCTAGAAGGCAGGTTTTGTTGTCTTAGGTAAGATATTGTGAGGTAGTTGCACTGTATGTTATCCATATTAAAGCAATTAAACAATAAAATAATGACATAAATACAAATAGATAGATGGATAGATAGATAGATAGGTAGATAAACAACTTGTACTAAATACAACCAAAACAGACCTGAGAAGCAAAATACAAAAGTTTTTATCACTCATATAAAGTATGAACAAATCATGAGCAAAATATAGAAGTTTTTATTGTTATTGCTGATAGTCCCATTTAATTTTAATGACCATGTAATTTTATTTGCCAGGTCTCTGCACATTAGAGCATGGAGCATCGTTCTGAGTTTTGTTTTTTCAGTTGAAATTGTAGCTGAGCTTTAAAGGCCTCCTTGTGCCTCAAGTAAGTTGATAACAGGAGAATCTCCATTAAGACAACAATGTAATAAATTTAATGACTGATTTATCACTGAGGAGGGTTAGACAACACAACCAGAGTGAACTCTAACATCAAAAACCTGGCATTTGCAGTGCTGGTGACCCACGTACACATAAACTTCAAACTTGCCCCTTTTTCAGAAAATTCTGTCTGTGTAATTTCTTTCGAATGGCTGATTTTGGTACTCAGGAGGAATTCCAGAATATAGATTTTAAAACAATAAAAATAATCACTTTTTTTTTCCATCCTGATGGAACAAGAGAAAGAAAGAGGGAAAGAAGGTTATGAGAGTTTAAAACCAGCTCAGCTGGCCTTATCTTACTTTCTTAGACTGCATTCCATGACCTTTTGCTGATAACTTCATTTCCCAATAAAATAAAAAAGGAATTACATTCCTCACCTCTGTTGAGTTTGTAATAAAGTAGTAGCAAGCAGTAAATTAATATTTACTATTTTTTCTCTTCTCTAACCTATGGCTGCCTAAGAAAGCTTTCAACTGCCCTTAAAGCTGGCTCTAAGCAAGAGAAACACATCGAATATAAAATGTGCTCTATATTCTGTGGAGCTAGAATTGCTCTGTCATCTTCATCTGGAGGTCTTAGAAATTCTGAGTTTTAATGAGCATACAAAAATCCGTCAATCTTTATTCCAAATTGGCCTAACAGATTATCAACATCCTGCAGCAAGAGGATTTGCAAAAGCATGGGGACATCATTGTAGCTGCCCAGAGCTAGGTCATCCACCAGCTAACTCTTTCAGTTGAGAGCCAAATTATTCACAGAATAATTGTTGGAAGGGACCTCCAGAGGTCATCTAGTCCAACCCCCCTACAACAAGCAGGGACATCTGTACCTAGAACAGACTGCCCAGAGCCCCATCCAGCCTGACCTGGAATGGTTCTAGGGATGGGGCATCCACCATCTCTCTGGGCAGCCTGTCCCAGATCCAAGAGCATTTTCCTCCTGTCCAGCCTCACTCTGCCCTTTTCCAGTTTCAACCCATGACCTACCATCCTATCGTTCCTTGCCCTTGTGAACTGTCTTCCCCAGCCTTCTGACAGCCTTGTTCTGGCATTGGAAGATTGCTATATCCCTAAGAGAAATCTTTTTACTAATGAAAAGTTTAACTTTCAGTAGGAAGATTTGTGCCCTGCCAAGCACTCCTTATTCTGTTGGTGTGCAGCAATTTTACCTGTTCCTCAGAGCTGCTCAGACTCTCACATTGCACCTCTGTGTAGTGAGAGAAGCATACACGGCACATCACTGTTTTCTCAGTCCTCCACTTGTTCATTTTTAAGCTCATTTTAATTTTGTAGGCAGCAGACATGTTGTTTCAAGAGCGGAATATTTCCAAACCCTCTTTCATTCTCCATCCCCACTTGCAAGACCCCATCTGTTAAACCAGGGTTTGATGAAAGGTGGGCAAAGTCACAGTATCACAGTATCACAGTAATGATGAGGCTGGAAAAGACCTTAAACATCATCCAGTCCAACCTAAAAACAATCAAGTAACCCTAAACATCTGACATCTAGATCATGCCACTCAGCACTTCATCCAGACTAACCTTGAACACCTCCAGAGACGGTGACTCAACCTCTGTGGGCAGCCCGTTCCAAAACCGGATCACTCTTTCAGTGAAAAACCTTTTCCTAATGTCAAGGCTAAACCTTCCCCAATGGAGCTTAAGACTGTGACCCCTTGTCCTGTCTCCAGTGTCCAGGGAGAAAACACCGATCCCTGACTGACTACAACCACCTTTTAGGTAGTTATAGACAGTGATAAGGTCACCCCTGAGCCTCCTCTTCTCCAGGCTAATCAGAGCCAGCTCCGTCAGCCTCTCCTTGTAGGGCTGACCTTCCAGGCCCTTTACCATTCTAGTTGCTCTTCTCTGGACTCGTTCCAGCACCTCAAAATCCTTCCTAAACTGAGGGGCCCAGAAGTCTGATGAGGAGAGGCTGAGGGAAGTAAGGAGGTTCATCCTGGAGAAGAAGAGATTAGGGGTGGATGTTTGCCTTCTCTACAACCACCTGAAGTTAAGTTGTAGTCAGGTGGGAGTCACACACTTCTCCCAGGCAACCAGTGACAGGATGAGAGGGCAGGGCCTGAAGCTGCCAGAGGAGGGTTAGGTTGGATGTTAGGAAGCCCTTCCTCACAGATAGGGTCATCAGAGACCGGAATGGACTGCCCAGGGCAGCAGTGGATTCCCCATGTCTGGTGGTGTTTATGAAAAACTGAATTTGGCACTCACTGCCCTGGTCTGACTGATGTGGTGATGTTAGGTCATGGGCTGGACTGAATGAGCTCAGAGGGCTTTTCCAGCTTCAATAATTCTTTGATTCTGTAAAGGAGAGCAAGGGGACAAAGAGAATCAACAGGCAGCATCAGACAAGTCTTCACCTTGGCAATGATGGAAGAAACTGTGGAGTTAACCCAGCCCCAGGGACATATGCTGAGGGATATGTCAGACACTAGAAAGAGGTGTCCATAGGTCTGATGTCATCAAGAGCCTTCCACTGCTTACACAAAAGCTCTGGTCCCTAGAGTGAGGCTGTATGAACCCCATGAGAGCCTTGGGGTTTTGTCTGGAACAAGTTTCCGAACATGTCATTTCAGGAGAAAAACCTTGAAACCTGGCAGGCTAAATAAACAGAAAAATATAAAATAATCATCAAACCACAAAGAAAAGAAATGAAAAAAAAAAATACCAACAGCTACACCCTGAATTAGATTTGAAATCTTACCAAAAATCTAAAATTGCATGTAGCTCATTGCTTTCCAAGAAATTCCTATAACACACAGTGTCAGCAAGTACATGCCGGTCTTTCTTTTGACCTGCGTGTTCCCTACAAGAGTCTGCTCTGTCCCAGCCAAGCAAGACCATGTTCTTGCATGAACTCAGGGGACACAGCTGGAAAAGAGTCTGGACTTCTTTTACCCTGTTGTGAATTCGTCGTTAAGGCTGTACAAGTCACCGCAAAGTTTTATGTGATGCTGCCAGTTACTCAGATGATGGTAGAGAAAAAAATGGATAGTAGAACATGCTGGCCATACCTTTGTACGGTAACGACCTTCTGCTCGTGGAGGGTGGGGGGAGAAATGGGGAAAATAATCTGCTTGGCTCTTATTAAACTCCTTGTTCATGAACATATTCCCTTGGGTACTCACAACAAATGTTATCTTTCCTTTCATCCTCCTGTTTGTCTTTGCTTAACTCATAAATAACCTTGCAAGCAATAAAATTCCTTATCTCTTAGGTAAATAAAGCTTAAACCGTGTTAGAGCCTCCAACAGTAGTATTTTTTCCTGTTAAAGGGAAACCTAAATGCAAAAGCAGACATTCATCTTCATAAAAGTTTGTGTGGGATTCATAATTTCATAACCCCACACCCTCCCTTTGTGAAGGAAGCCAAAATAAAACCCAGAAGGTCCATTGTCAACAACTCCAAGGTGGCTCTTGACTTTGTGCCTGTTGGCGTTTGCTGCTCTCCTCCTATCTCTCCATCTTGCTCTGAGACATATGGAGCGGGGAAAGTGTATTTGCAATGAGAGATCAATGCACAACCGCTGAACAAAGACAAGGTGTGGGCCAAACATGAGGAACATGAGGATTAGTTTATTTTGGATCCACTCCCACAGTACTGTTGGTGGGGAGCTTGGGGAGCTCAGCATGAAATACTGAAGGAGAGAAAATGCAGAGCGGAAGGGAAAATCTGATGGGAAAAGAAAAGGAAGGAAGTCTCATCCTTTCTTCCTCCCTCTTCCTAGGTGCTACCTTGTCACCAGACAACCTGGCTTTCAGTTTTCTATTCATGGAAAATTCTTATGATTATTCTGAGTAGTTAGAGGGCAGAATTAATTTGAAGCCACACCATCAGGATTTGGCCCTGCCTCTAGCTCCCAACTGAAATGGACATGTCATTAGTGCCCAACAAACTAGCCAGGATTGCAAACTAAACCATTAATTATCCCACTACAAGGAAGGAAATTAACCACAAGCCAGTTCACTTCTGTCCTACTCAGCAAATGGGGGAAAATCAGTCATTGAAGAGAAAGGTAGAAAAAATTTACAGGGAAAGTGGAGGAAAAGGTTTTCTTTACCTTGGAAGGACCTCAAGGATGATCTAGTTCAACCTTTCTTGGGAAAAGAACAGTTCAGGTAAGGTGACCCAGCACCCTGTCCAGCTGAATCTGAAATATATCCAATATTGGGGATTCCAGCACTTCGACAGTTATCTACAGCTCATTCTTCTGTCAAAAATTTCATATCTTTTAACCAGATGGTCATAGCCTCATAAGTCTCTTCTCTCTCTTCCTTGAGGTGTCTGGACTACCATACAATCACAGAATGGTTTAGGTTGGAAGGGACCCCTGAGATCATCAAGCTGCATCTCAACTGCCATGGGCAGGAACACCTCTCACCAGATCAGGTTGTCCCAAGTGGTACCATCAGGACTAGTAATGAATTTTATAGGATACTCTATTCTATGTTTTCCTAAGTTCTTATCTACTATCCACAAACAAGAACTAGAGGTGCTTAGGGGAAAAAAAAACCCCACCAAACAACAAAACAACCAAACCCCTCCTTTAGTTAATTTTAAAAAATAGCCACTCAGTTGTTAACAAGCAGCTGCTTTGAGAGGGAATTCTCCCACTAGAGTAAAAGGATGATACGCACAGTCCGTGTACTCAGAGAAGATCGCCACTGACTGCACTCATGTGCTGTGGTTTGCACAGCAGTTAGTTCCCAGTGATGCTGAGCTGGTCAGGAATATTTAGGGGCCATTAAAAACAATATCAATATCTATTATTCATCCCCAAAACACTTAAATGAACACTGAGCTGGGGTTGTTTAGTCTGGAAAAGAGGAGACTGAGGGGACATGTTGTTCTTTACAGCTACCTGAAAGGAGGGTAGAGAGGTGTGGGTTTCTCTCTTCTAAATCACCAGTGACAGAGCAAGAGGAAGTGACCTCAAGTTGTGCCAGTGGAGGTTAAGGTTGGACATGTGGAAAAATCTCTTCCCTGACAGAGTGGTCAGAGGTTGGAACAGGCTGCCTAGGGAGGGGGAAGTTGCTGTCCCTGGAGGGGTTCAAAAAACATGTAGATGTGACCCTAGGGAACAGAGCTTAGTGGGCAGGATGGAGTCAGGTTGATGGCTGGACTTGGTGACCTTGAAGGGGTCTTCCAACCTTAATGATTCAGTGATTCTATTCTATGATTACCTGATCCTAAAATAAGCCAGGAAGACTGGTTTGTATTATTTTACTGCTTTTTATGCTACAGTTAATAAACAGGCCAAACCTGCATTTTGTGAGACCTCAGCTAGCAGATCCTGGTGTTAGGATACCCCATCAACTCACATCATTAGAAATCCTCGATCCTCAACAATTTCAGATGAACGATTCCTATATCAGCATGAAAAAATTAGTTCATCATTACCTCTCACTCTCATTACTATACCAGCCCCTCGCGGCACTAAGAACTATACAAAATGTAGATGAGGGGAATCACCTGAAATTTAAAAAATAAAATCTCAATTTTTCAAAAGTCCCGTGTTTTTACATAAGGCACAGAAAGCATCATGAAGATGCACAGCTCTCTCTGGAAAGTGCGTCAGAGTTGGATAGAGCAAGGCAAGGGACAAAGAACAAATTCCACACCTCCCTTTTCCTCTCTGCATTAGGCTCATGAGGAGCCCAGTCCTCTCCCAGAAAAACACACTATAGATTTTAGAGATTTATCTGAACATCTGCAAATCTTGAGAGATCCATTTGTTTCAGCTAAAACAAACCCAAAGAAAATATTAACATGGAATCAGTGACTGCCTCCCTGTTGTAGCCAGTGTGAGTGGCAAAACACACCAGTTCTACCTGGTGCAGTCTGAGGGTGGGACACACCCTTGGAAGTGTTATAAAGAGGGAATATGGACCAGGGTATAAGGACAATACTAAAAATAGGCACAGATTTTTATAACAAGAGGTCTTTTCCACCCTTGGCATCTGCTGTGATTCAGTTGTTACTCAGAAGGGAGAGAGCATCAAGTAAATGACTCATCAGGCTACATCCTGCAGCAATCCTGTTTTCTCTAGTGGTCTTCCACAGAAAAAATGACGAGTCCCAACCTCTGCTAGTCAGAAGGATCCAGCTGGGAGCAGCACTGCCAAAAGCAAATGAGTACCTGAATGAAAGGGACAAGGCCATACATGACACCATTTGCATTCCCCAGCTTCGACTGCACCTAAACAAGCACCCTCATGCAACACCCAGCAAGTAGTCACGCTGTAGTCAGTTGAGTTATTCACACAGATCAAGTAACTTCTGTTTGAATCTTCATAAAACAGAATGCCTGCTAAAGGGCGTCCTATGGAAGCGGAGAAAATGTGTTGGCTGAACGGGTTACTCATGGAGAATGTTTCTGATGTATTTCAGCTACTCGTTTCCACCAGCAATGCACAGTCTGAAAAATATAGCTGGATGCATCTGTATGAAAAATAAAACTACAGGAACTGTGGTCAAATCTAAATAATTTCAAGAGCAATGTCAATCTAAGCGCAGCAGTTTAGAATAACTATCTGTAATGGATCCCTTCTTCTCATTAATGGAAAATTACTTCTAAAAGCCAGGTGATGTGAGTCGGAGGCTCAAGTTGCAGCACATCTGCTGAGGGTCTGAGGTGTGTGCAGGGCTGCCTTAATTTCTGTTTGAGATTTATGACTGGAACCTGTGGAAAAGAGAAGCTGCTTTTCCTGAACATACTTTCCTCATTAAAATGTATTTTCCTCCTTAAAAGAGGGGAAAGCCCACTTCTGGGTGTCTGTGTCAGAGGGATAGGTCCTGAAGTCAATCACATTAATATTCTACTCCTTTTTTTTTTTTCCCACTTGAATTCTTGTTGCAGATAAAATGATTAAATGTTTTTACAGCTCATAACCTCAGTTAGCCTTTGCACAAAGTATCCTGGTCTCATGTGAGGAAGATCTGCTGGTTCCTGGGTTCAGTCGGGTCTAAGTCACAAACTGTGTGAATGTTTTAAAGACAATAAAAGAGAAAACATTGGCAAAATGTTGCCAGCCCCCTGCCAAACACCACACAAGCTAGGGCAAACAAGCTTCACGTTACAGTACTGGTAATCCAGAAGTATACCTTTTCATGGCCAAATTCATAGCATCATAGAATCATTAAATTAAGTGATGCTGTTCTTTGTTTGCACAGGTTACTAGCATTAGGAGAGAATTTTCTGGATGGGTAGGCGTTCGTGATCCTCTGTCTTTCAAACGGAAACAGAGAAGGGTCAAACATGACAATTCAGATATTTCCCTTTAAAATATTTTAGAATAAATATTTGAAGTGAATATTATACTCACATATACAGTATGCATGTATATATATGTATATACAATACATACCTGTATGCATATGTACCTATGCATAGTACATACACACAAACACACTGCACGCATAATTGTACGCACATCTTTCACAAAGAGAATCTAGAAAAGTGTATTCTGTGTGATATTCAATTTTATGCCATAATTATTGACCAATATTTCTGGGGGTTAGACTTATACAAGGCCTGTAGTGATAGGATGAGGGACAATGGTTTCACAATAGTGAAGGGCAGATTTACACTGGATGTTAGGAACAAGTTCTTCACGAGGAAGGTGGCTGAACACTGGAACAGGCTGCCCAGGGAGAAGCTTGAGGCCCTATCTCTGGAGATATTCAAAGTCAGGTTGGACAAGGCTCTGGGCAACTTGATCTACTAGAGGATGTCCCTGCTCACTGCAGGGGGGGTTGGACTAGGTGACCTATTCAGGTCCGTTGCAACCTATGTGATTATATGATTCTATTGACAAAGAAATTTTTCATGACAAGAGGAAGTTACCACCAAGATCTCAACTGTTCAGTCGGTTTACAGAAGACACAAAATGGTGTGGGAGTGTTGATCTGCTTTTCTGAGGGCAGAAAGGCTCTGGAGAGGGACTGGGATGGAGTGGCTGGGGGCAATTGTCTCAGAGACAAAAAGGACAAGTGCTGCCTCCTGCATTACACTCACAACAGCCCCAGGCACCGCTACAGGCTGGGGGGCGAGGGGCTCGAGAGCTGCCCAGCAGAAAAGGACCTGGGGGTGCTAGGAAACAGCTGGCTTCATAGGAGCCAGCAGGGTGCCCAGGTGGCCTAGAAGGCCAACAGCATCCTGGCCTGGATCAGGAATAGTACGGTCAGCAGGAGAAGAAGAGTTATCATGCCTTTGCATTTGGCTGTTGTGGGGCATCCTCTCAAGCACTGTGTTCAGTTCTGGGCCACTCATGATAGGAAAGACATAGAGAAGCTGGAATGGGTCCAGAGAAGAGCTACCAAGCATGGGAGGTGTTGAGTGAATCAGTCATCTGAGGAAAGGCTGAGGGAGCTGGGCAGGTTGAGTTTGGACAAGGGAAGGCTGAGGGGAGACCTCCTTGCCCTCTATAATTCCCTGAAGGGAGACTGTGGAGAAGTGGATGTTGGCTTCTTCTCCTGGTGACTGTCTGCAGTTGAGGCAGGTGAGGGTTACATTGGATCTGAGGAAGAAATTCTTTGCAGAAAGAGTGGGGAGGCACTGGAACAGCCTTTCCCAGGGAGGTGGTGGAGTCACTGGAAGTGTTGAAGAACCATGTAGCCATGGTGCTTCCTGCCCTGCTCGAGGGGCAGCATGGAGGGGGTCAGGTTGTGTTTGTCAATCTCTCAGGGACTGAGGTTTTTTGTTGGTGTGGGGATGGTTGGACTTAGGGATCTAGGAGGTCCTTTCCAACCAGGATTATTCTGTGATTCTGTAATTCTGTTCAATGTTTTCATACCATGTTCAATTTTATCATTTGTTGTTAAAATTCACCAATTTGATGAAAGAGTAGACAGTTATAAGGCAGCAACTTCTGGCAATAGAAAACAGTAAGATTCAAGGTTAAGCCAATTATGAAGTTCTACAGGAGGATGTGCTGATTTTACATCATGACTGATAAAAGCATTTCTGTCACTCAGGAAGAAATGTTATCTCAGTTTCACACACTGAGTCATATTTGTCTTCCCTCTTCTGTTTGTGGGTATCCCTGCAAGAGCACTAGGCATGAAGAGCCCAGGTGGTATAAGCTCCTGAAATCCTGAAATGTGGATGCATGTAGGGGGTACCTCACGTACCAGGGGGAGGGAGGTGGGGTGGTGGGGAATGTATAGAGGACGATGTCTCTTTACAGAACATAGCAATACATAGGTCGATTTGTGCATCATTACCTCTTTAGACAGCGTGGGATCACTGGTGCAATCCCTCCACATCCTTGGCACTTAATGGTTAATAATTTTTCCCATTCTTAGGCTCTTTCTTAAATGTCAACTTTCTCACACTCATGATGATGTCTTCAGATGTTATGAAACCTCCTGAGGCTGAGAGGAAAGCCAATGATGCAACCTCCCCCTGCCAAATGAAATTTCACAATTTGTTCTTCAATGTTTGCTTTGACTTCAAAAAATATATACTACGTCTTTCTACATCCATCTTAAATGGAACGTAACGTTACTGAGAACTGAGCTGCAAAGCCTAAGAAAATATTCTCTGAAGGGATAGGGTGGAGGAGTCTGTTGAGTTTCTGCCAGCTGCTCTCCGTTTCCTTTCATCCTGTGTTTATCCTTCATAGAGATATTAACTACAGCACTCAAACAACCCGTACCATGATTTCTAACCAACAGAAAAGTAGGGGTCCATTGACTCTGAACTCATTCTTCCTCTGTGAGAATGACAAACCCAACAGGCACTGGGGCAAGAGTGAGGAAGAGGGCACTTACAGCCAAGGAAGCAGTAATTTTTTCCACCTCTGAATCTGTGCACATACATGAACAAAGAAAGAAGGATATTACCTATCTACCAGTCTTGACATTAAACACCTTGTAGTACCTCTTTAATCATACTTTCATCCCATTTTCTCAGTGGGTTTCTCCTATTTGTCATCCTTCTATGACTCATTTGGAAGCTGAAGTAGCTGGAGAGCACTCTGGACCTATGAACAATTAGTGAGCAACTGCATGGCACTCACTGGTGAAGGAATGTTCCCTCCTTGGCCTCAAGACTGGAGAAAGGATGGGTGCGTTGGAAAGACGTGATGTACATCACAATTACAGTACCTACACCTATCCAATGCAAATGAACACCCACAGCTCCATCGATGGCTGCTAAGGAGAATGACCACAGCTATGAAACCTCAAACCACACACTGAAGTCCCACAAAATAAAAATGAGCAAGAGCAACAGAAGCCAATTCCTAGGTCAATATTTTCTAATGATGTCACAAAATGATGATGTGAAATATCACTACAGCTCTACCTTCCAGAAAAGAGTGATTCTTCAAGAGTGAAACAGGTATGGATATTCCTGGTGCTAAGTAACTGGCATTGACGTCTCTGTTCCTAAAAGTTTGATATTTTTACCAGCTATTTCATCAAAAGGACGGTGAGACTTTCAAAACTATGATTTCTTTTACAGACTGGAATGAAGGTTGTAGGCAATTTTTTACCCTAAGAAAACTGAAGCATTGATGTAGCTACCAGTTCAATCAAGGAACCAAACAGAAATATGTGGGGCAGATATTTTTCCCCCCTCTCACATCAGTCATTATTCCCAAGTGCTAAAACTATAATCTTTTCAGCAAATTAAGAAGCTATCCAGTGGAAAAAAACAAGGAGTGCTGGAACAGGCTGCCCAAGGGGGTTGTGGAGTCTCCTCTGGAGATGTTCAAGACCTTCCTGGATGTGTTCCTGCACAACTTGGTCTAGATGATCCTGCTGTGGAAGGGGGATTGGACTGGATAATCTTTTAAGGTCCATTCTAATCCCTAATGATTCTATAGTTCTATGGACTGACTTGGTTTGGAGGGGATCACTAATGCAAGAAGTCACTTCAAAGCAGATTCTCTCGCTTAATGAACCATAGTCATTGAAACACTGAGTAATATAGACTGAAAGGGACCTCTGAAGATTCCCAGTCTAATCCCATTCCTTCATGGCTATTTTCCCTCTATATTTACTGAAGTTCTTGCCTTTACTCCTGCAATCTATAACCAATCCTTAGTATTGCCAGTATCAAAAGTCCCCTAAACTCCAGAAGCAGGAGTGGGTTATGAAAACTAACCCTTGATCTGTCTGTACCTCATGTACCTGTCTGTGTAACAACATCCCCACCAAAGGCTCTAACTCTAAGTTATACCTCAAAGATTTGGTTTATGTTTTTTATTGAATAGAAGCCATGAGTATCACAAGCAACACCTGTGTTTTGCAATACAGAGACTCCAGTGATAAACAAGGAATTGTGTAAAAAGAGCTCGCACGTAGCACAGCACCCATGGGGTAGCTAATTTGTTGGGCAGTCCAGTTACTGAATTTAGTCCCCCACAGTGAATTTACAGCTGGCTTCTCCTCAGTAAAGAGGTTAACATCTGTTCCAGCTCTTTTATTTGTTTAGCAATTTCTTTCTTATTAATGTAGAATAGTTAGGGTAGATGTTGAAGTAGATGTTGCACCAGATTCAGAACAAAAATAATAGATTACAGATTTTGTGGAGTACAGGGCTTGTGTACCTCTGGGTGCTTATTCCAAGTTTCCATGAAACAACCAAATACCACCATATGGAAGGCCCTACACCTTAACCCATGATTCTCCAGGCTCCAGGTGACATTTTTCCTCACTTCTTGTGATTATTTTTCCCCCCAATTTCGAACTCTGTACAAGAAAAACCCAACCCTTTGGCTTGTCCCCTCAATTTCCAGAAGCCACCAGAGGACTAACAATGATATTTAGTGCATACTAGAAGTTACTTATTTCATGATAACTCATTCCATGCAGCCCACCCAAACCCCAGATGGTAACAGCTCTCAATTACTGTTGACATAAATTGGATATGAAACAGATGTGGAAAGCCTAATGTAAATGTGGATACTGGGTTGCCTGAAATAGAGTCCAATATTTATTGTAGGAGGTATCCTTCAGCAGCAAAGTTTTCCTGTTACTCTTCCAGCACTAACAGAAATCCCTGATCAAGGAATATGTAGGAATTATCCATATATTTATTGACTTTGACATAAGCTAGCAGACATCACTCTTTGCTGCCTGATCCTGTTGAGCTGAACCACAGAGACTTTTACCTTTTTGTATCCAGGTTTAATCAGGGTCTCCTGTGCTGCTCTTGAGATTTATTTGCCACTTGCTTGTCAGCAGCCGTTTCTAGTGTTTCTCCCTCCCACAGCCCTGCCATTATTGCTCCAGTCCTTGCATCTGCTACCTGATGCCAAGGAAATCTCTGGGGCTGCAAGGTTAAACTTTTATCTCACCACATGTCTGTGCTCAGCAGTGCTGCACATTGTTTTAGCTACCGCAGAAGACCCTAAACGCTTCACAGACTAATCCTAAGTGATAACCTGGAGTTACCTATACCAGGGACAGCAGAGTTTTATCTACAATTTCAGTATAACTGCAGGCTGAAAAAGAAACTTAAATTTACTAACTATTTTTAGCGTTTCTATTCTCTGCAAAACATTTACAAAAGAATTGCAACCTTTATATTTTTCTAGCTGAAACTATTGCAATAACGAGTATTGGTAGCAGTTTGCCAGCCACTGCGTTATTTATTTAGTTGTTCGTTTTGCCTGTTAATTTCTGCTTTGGCGGATCGCGTTGCCTCAGACACAGGCATGACTGAAAAACAAACAGCTGGTCAGAAGTCATCTGATTTGCAAACTCTCACAGTTTGGGTGTTTTATGGCTATGGAAGTTTTGTGGCTATAGACAGCCTCTCCTCTCCATGGAGTCTGTCTTGTTCTGTTCAGTCTCCTCAACCTCAAGGATGAAGATGCTGCCAGGTCCTCTGGATCTATCCCCAACTGACAAAATTATCTTATCCAGGTAAACTTCTTGGTGTTGTCGACTGAGCTTGCAAGGTCTTGTACTCAACTTGAAGATATTGCTCCACTTGGATGTTACACAATGGCTTACAAACACGTACTCAGTCAGTTCTGAAGTTTCAGGGAAAATAAAAGGGCAAAACTCTAATGCTTTCGTTGGGAAAAGCAGAAACGCAGCAGGGTGGAGACATGAGTCTACAGGAATGTGAACATCAAGACTTCAAACTCTATCAATCTTTGACTCTTTTCCAAGGAAGTTGTTCCATTTCAGCCCTGTCAACTTTCTGAAACACTTCTGAAAGCACTCACATCCTCAAAGAGAGGGAGAGAGTCAGGAGAGTGGTCGAGGGCAGAGTCACAGAGGCACAAGGGAACAGAATAAAAAGGAACAAAGGAGTAGAGAAATACACAAAAGTCCTGTAGTGGCAGAGATGAAGTACACAGAGCCTTTGAACAAATTAAAAACGTGGATTAAAATTTTGGCAAGAAATGTGAGGTTTGCCTCTGGGATTTGGGGCAAGAAGCAAGTAGCAGAGGAGCACAAGAAGTCCTTGTTGTGTGCCGTGAGTTGACGCCATGGAAATAAGAAACATGTGGATGGAGGTTAGACCCCTGCACAGCATCCTGACAAAATGGTACAGCATAATCTGAAAAAAAGTAAAATATCAAATTTCTATTTGTTACACATTTTGGTGACTTATAATATTTAATCTAGCAGAAGAAATATCCTATGAGATACTAATTACTCTAAGCAAAATCAGTGTCAACTTGCTGCACACATTTCTAAAGGCTACTGCGTGCTCCACAGTCTTGGCAGCATGAACGCTGACTGGATAGTGGGGCAGCAGAGTGGTGTGAGGAGCACAGGTGAGACACGGATTTCACTCTATGTGGTGACTGATGGCTACTCCACCAGGCTAGGCCACCAACTCACTGTGATAGAGAAGAAGGAAGCCCACCGTGCTCTGCTGTGGTGGTAGAGAGTGGGAGTAGCACACAGTGTGTCCCTACCTCCTCCCTTTGCCTACAGAACACTGAGTGGTAGCCAGGGTGGTGGCCACAGTGACAGCACATCATAAAGAAAGGAGATATGCCAAGAGGAATGCTTCACAGAAAAAAAAGCACCTGCATAGGGTCCTGGTCTTCCAGCAAAACTAAATATTTCTGAGGAACAAAAGGAATCATAAAACCATTCAGGTTGGAAAAGACCCTGGAGATCACCAAGTCCAACCATTAACCCTACTCTACCGAGTTCACTTCTAAGCCATATCACTAAGCACTGCATCTAAACAACCTTGAAACACACTTAAGGGAAGGTAAAGTTAGGAAACAAACTCATCATCTCCTTCCTTCACTGTTTATGGTTTATTTGCCAATCCCTCGGGATGAGTAGTGCATTGTGATGTTTCGATACATTTTGATGTCCACACCATGAAGGATGTCAGATGGGATCGCTGATGACAAAGAGCTGCTCCCTAGGCCACTGAAAAAATGCAGGATCTTTTCTGAAGACCCTGACCCCACTTGAAGGAGGGGGTGTGTGAGCTACATCGGCCACCCACAACAGGCAACTGCAGAAAGGACGTTGGGTTTCAGCTTGTTATTCGCATTCCCTGTCCCAAGACTCCTTAATGACTGCAGGCATGAAACTTCCATGGAAACGTTTTAATTCTGTGCAGTTGTTCTGCAGCTGCGCTGAGAACCCAGAGCAGAGCATGTATGAATAGTAACAAAGAGACTGTTAGATTTTCTGCGTGCTAAAATATTTTGAAATATACATTTCTGAGTCAAGTTGTGGCTGAATGCAGAATATATTCTTTATCTGATCAGCCGAAACACGATGCTTCTAAAAAATTCTTAAAAGTAAATAAATAAACAAAAATTAAACAAATAAAACTTAAACAAATAAAATGTCAAAATAAATAAATAGAGAACAAAGCATGGTTATAAATATAAAAAGGGCAGTGTTTGCGTTAGTGAGGCTTTAACTTGCCTATCTATCAGACCTGTCTGAATTTCCACTTAAGAGGATTTGAAGGATCCTACTGCCTCAGTTGAAAGACAGCAAATTTTGTGAGATTGAGGACTTAATTAGATTGGTCTTGCTCACTGACTCATTTTCCAAACACAGGTTGATTACACAAAACCATTAAGAACAGACACAACCCCCCCCCCCCCACACACACACACACTAGACGTGGAGTAAACACGGCAGAGAACAGACTACTTCAACACAGAGCAGGTCAGAACTTAAGGCAGCGGTATCAACTCGTACAAGTTCTAAAAGTACACAAAGTCCATATCATGTTTTCTGAGGGAGCTTCTTTTCTAATGGTCTTTCCAAAAACGCTGCTGGGAACAGCTGCCTCTCCTGCTCCGTGTTTTTTGTGCTCACGCAATTTGCAGTCAGTTTGGAGAGCACAAAGTGATCGCTGTGTTTATGAAATCCTATTCCTGTTAGTCAAGGAAATGAGTTTGACTCACCGGCTTGTTTATGAGTTTTGCTTTATGCAAGCTACTGCTGACCTCAAACTGCTGACCCACCAATGCTGTTCAAGATCTCTGCCTGGGATGGGGAGGGGGCGATGTGCGCAACATGAGATCCTATTTCTGCAAAGATTTCCTCGTCCTTCAGATGTAGAGTTTGTAACAGTCCTACACTCAAATTTATTAGCAATAGAGTGAGCTATATCAGTGTTGTAGTGAGCGTTGTCAGTGTTGTCATGAGCTGTATCTGTGTTGTCGTAAGCTGTATGTGTGTTGTAGTGAGTGGTATCTGTGTTGTTGTGAGCTGTTATCTGTGTTGTAGGGAGCGGTATCTCTGTTGTAGTGAGCTGTATCAATGCTGTAGCGAAATGCACCAGTGTTAAGCAAAATTTACCGGTTATACTGAAATATATTAGTGTTATAGTGAAATGTATTAGGGATATAGTGAAATATATTAGTGGCAGAGTGAAATATGATAGGGACATGGTGACATATATTAGTGTTACAGTGAAATACATTAGTATTAAAGTATATTAGGAATATAGTTAAATACATTAGTGTTATAGTGAAATATATTAGGGATATAGTGAAACATGTATTAGTTATAGTGAAATGTATTAGTGATACAGGGAAATGTATCAGTGTCATAGTGAAAGTATTAGGATTATAGTGAAATAGTCCTGTGGTGAAAAATATTAGTGCTACAGTGAAATATATTAGGGACATAGTAAACTATATTAGCATAATAGTGAAATATATTAGTATAGTTAATATATTGATATAGTGAAGGATATCAGTGTTATAGTGAAGTACATCAGTGTTATAGTGACATGTACTAGTGATATAGTGAAATCTATTAGTGGTATGGTAAAATGTATTCATGTTATATTGAAATACATTAGTGACATAATGAAATATATTAGTGTCACAATGAAATATATTGGAGTTTCCATGAATTTATTAGCATTATAGTGAAATGCATTAGTGATACAGTGATGATTTACTCTCCCTGAGCACTTCCCTTCCCATCCCGGTCCTTGCAAATATGCAATGGCAGAATCTCTACCTTTAAATTCATGAGTGACTCCACAGACTTTGAATCTATTCCCTGCCTTGAAAAGAGATAAAATTAGCCTTTCATAACCAAATCTGAAGGTGAACCCTCAAGGATTCAAAAACAATTGTGATTATTGGTTTGAAACAGTGCAAGGTCTCAGCGTAGGAAAGATAATAAAGTTAGCTTAGTGCAGAAAAGATTGGGCGGGTAGGGGGGGGTGAAATAGCTGAATTACTTGCAGAAATCTTAGTTTGAATATTTTTCCTCTGGAATCTGCTTTCCACTTGATATACACTGGAAAAATTTAATAAGACTTATCTCCTTTCCAGGGGTACTCAACACACTAACAGAGACTTCACTTGCCTTCTGCTTCTCTCTGTGTTTTTGCCTGGAAACTGAGGCTGGAAGTTTAAACCATTGTAAACCCATAAAAAAAATATTTCAGCATGAGTCAGAGATTTTTTTCCCCCCCTTAATTTTTTTATTTTTTTTTAGTGTGTGTTCAGCTAACCGAAGGGAAGCCAGAGAAAGAGAAACCACCCTCTATCTTCTGTACAGAGAGTTCACTGATGAAGATATGATAAGGAAATTGCAGATGTGAATGTACAGCGAAGTGACTTGTGTGCACATGCAGGCTTTCACCCCGTTTGAATTCAGGCCCATTTTCAAATGCTTACTTCTGGGGAATTCAGATCCTTAGGTAAGCATGGTGTTTCCACAGGTACTGGGTAGTGAAAGAAGAGAACAACAACAACCACAAAAAAACCAACCCAACCCAACCCAACAACAATTGCCTACTTTCTATATTTTTGGTGCTTTTTAGAGATCTGAAATCTGACTTTCCTTTATAAAGAATAAAAAAAAAATCAGTTTAAAGAAGGAAAACATTCAGCCTAATGATATCCCCTCTTCAGAGACCTGAAATCTGAGTTTTCTTTATTAAAAGTAAACAAAACAGTTTAAAGAAGAAAAGCATTCAGCCTAATGATATCGCCCTCTTCAGAGACCTGAAATCTGAGTTTTCTTTATTAAAAGTAAACAAAACAGTTTAAAGAAGAAAAGCATTCAGCCTAATGATATCCCCCTCTTCAGAGGACTGAAATCTGAGTTTTCCTTATAAAGAATAATAAAGAAATCAGTTAAAGAATAAAAACCTTCATCCTAATGATGTCCCCTCTTCAGAGACCTGAAATCAGTTTCCTTTTTAAAGACTAAAAAAAAATCAAGTTGAAGAATATAAAAATTCAGCCTAATGATATCCTTTCTTTCTTCCTAAAAGGGATGTTGTGTGGGTGCTGCTGAAAACACATTAATTACATTTCACTTTACCCTCTGTATACCACATTTCACTCTTGTTTACTTTTCCTCCTCATAACTTCTATGTGTATGACACCAACGAGTCTCGTACCCTCTTGCACCAGAGCGTCTGACTCACTGTGTTCCCTCGTGCTGGCACTGGCACCTTACAGTAGGGCAGCTCGTCGAGCTGGCAAGAAAACAAGCACAAAACCCCCTAATTTTCTGCCAGCACAGCTCACCCATGACAGGAGAGGCCAGAACCACAACACTGTGGCTAATATTCAACAGGTCGGCTGGAGGGACATTGCCTGGTGATGCTCTCAGCCTGGTTACGTTGCACCCAGAGTGTTGTGTAACCCTTACTTTCTGGGGCTTAGCTGCGCCAAGCACACTCACAACGTTCCCAGCACAGCCCTGTCCCTGGCAGCTGCCAGCAGCAGTAAATATAGAACGAATCCAGCCTGCTCATGGTTCAGATTGAGGTACTGTGTCAACAGCCTGTGATCTGAGGAATGCTTTTCTGGACCCAGATCAAGTTCCTGAAGGACAGTGCAAAAACCAGGTCACACTGTGCTGGGCTGTCCCTTTTCCATCTAATGAATCAAAGGGGAATGGAGAGAGCAGAATCAGCTCTGTCTGTTCCCCCAGGATGCACCCACTGATATTTGGGCTCTAAGGGTGTTCTGTAAATGCAGCAGAGAGCTCATGAGGTCTGTGTGATGCCAACTTGAGATGGTTTTTTATCACTACTTCCCCTGCTCTGAGCCTAAGCAGCTTTTTATATGATAAGAAACCCGAAGGAGAAAATGCAACTACCCAAGAGCATACTTGGACTGCTTGTTTTCTTGCTCTTACACAAATTTATGGCAATTTAATGTCTTTCAAGCACCTTTTCTCCCTCATTTAGGCTTATAGAGCTCTCTGGTACCACTCTACTTCCCACTATTCTCTGCAGTCTTGTCTCTCATGGTCATAATCTGAAGAGCAAGATGCTTCTTCTATCAGCATTATTGCTGGTCTTTCTAATAATATTTGTTCCCTACTTCCCCTCCCCTTGAAGCTAATCTTGTCTCAAGCCAACATCATCATTTCTGCAGAGACACCTTGGCTTCATCCCTTAGGTGTTCAGGTCTGGTACCCATCTTATCTGCACCCTCAACAGATGCGTTTGGACAACCAAGTCCAAGGTAAACAATGATATCTGGAAGGTCAGAGAAGGATGGATGTAGCCACCTAGACCTGATATCCTCTGCTCTCAGAGCTCATTAGATCTTGAAGGGAGGCTACATTCCTGGTTAGAGATAAGAGGGAAGTAAGGCAGAAAATAAAAAGCCCAAGAATTAAGAAGAAGGAGCTGGGAGTCACTGACTTTGAAGATCAAAGAGTGGTACAATCATTGCAGAGGTAGATAAATGCTAATCTGCAAAGAAAAAACAGTTTTAATCAAACGTTTGTTGAAAATGGGGGGATTTCTAAGGCCAAATGAAAAATGATGAAATGGTCATTTCCAAAGCAGGGGTTTTTTTAAACAAAATTTATTTATGTATTTATTTATGCACTTCTGTATGTATGCCTGTATCTGTCTGTCTATCTGTCTTATCTATCTATCTATCTATCTATCTATCTATCTATCTATCTATTATCTATCTATCTATCTATCTGTCTGTCTGTCTATGTATGTATGTATGTATGTATGTATCTGTATGTCTGTCTATCTATCTATGTGTATGTATGTGTCTATCTATCTATATATGCCTGTCTATCTATCTATGTATGTATGTGTCTATCTGTCTGTCTATCTATGTATTTGTCATTTATCTATCTGTCTATGTATCTATCTGTCTGTCTATCTGTCTATGTATGTATGTATGTATGTATGTATGTATCTATCTGTCTGCCTATCTATCTATCTATCTGTCTGTCTATCTGTCTATGTATGTATGTATGTATGTATCTGTATATCTGTCTATCTATGTATGTATTTGTCATCTATCTATCTATCTATGTATCTGTCTGTCTGTCTATGTGTATATGTATGTATGCATGCATGTATGTATGTATCTGTCTATCTACCTATCTGTCTGCCTATCTATCTATCTATCTTAAAATCAGCCTAGTTTTGAAAAAGTTTGAGAGAAATTGAATACCATGAGTTTAAATTTCCTTTTTATTGCCACTATCAGCTGGAAAAAAACCCAACCCAAACATACAGTGCTTTTATCTCATGTCAAAGGTGTATAATGTGAATTTAAGGCAAAATATTTTTTGCCATTACCTTTGCCCCCTGCTCCCTCACTCCTCTAAAAAGTCTAATTTTTAATTTCTTGTCTTAAAAGAATCCCACTTCAGGTATTGTTATCTGCTTTCCCCAAATCAGGTTCTTCACAAATATGAAGCTGCCAGAAGATTTTCTTCTATACATAGAGTCACAGAGTGCTTTAGATTGGAAGGGACCTCAGAGCTCACCCACTGTCAGACCCCTGCCCTGGGCAGTGACACCTCTCACCTGATCAGGTTGCCCACAGTCCCATCCAACCTGGTTTTCAACACTTCCAGGCATGGAGCAGCCACAACCTCCCTGGACAACCTGTTCCTGGGCCTCAGCACCCTCACAGGGTGGGATTTCTGCCTCAGATATCATCTCAGTCCCTTTTCTTTTAGCTTGAACCCATCCTCCTTGTCCTGTCACCAGCATCCCTTGGGAAAAGTCCCTCTCCATGTAGCCCCTTCAGGGACAGGCAGCTGTTCTAAGGTCCCCCTGGAGCCTTCACCAGCCTGAATAGCCCCAGCTCCCTCAGCCTGTCCCCACACCAGAAGTGCTCCCTTCCCTCTAACCATCCTCATGGCCTCCTCTGGACTTGCTCCACGAGTTCCATGTTCTTATACTGTGGACTCCTGAACTGGCTGCATGACTCCAGCTGGGTTCTCAGAAGACCAGAGTATAGGATGAGAACCCCTTCCCTTGCCCTGCCGGTGACACTTCTTATGATCCAGCTCAGGACACAGCTGGCCTTCTGAGCTGCTCTCACACACTGCTGGCTCATGCTGAGCTTCTCATCCACCAACACCCCAAAGCCCTTCTCCTCAGGGCTGCTCTCAATCCATCCACCTTTCAGCATGGATTTGTGCTGGGGATTACCCAACCCAGTGTAGAATCCTGCACCTGAACTTGTTGGTGGCCCTGCTTCCCTCCAGTGTGCTGGCCATCCCACCATGTGGGATGGTGTCACTGCAAAACTTGCTGAGAGTTGACTTAAAAAGATAGAGCTGAAGCCCCCAGTGTCTCCAAGCAAAGCTGTGTGCTTATAGGAGTTTGCATAAATGTTAACCTCCTGATACACAAGTGTGAGTTTCCCAGCCACGTGGCTTCTGGTAGTGCTCAGAATCACTGAGGCTGGAAAAGATCTCTGAGCTCATCCAGCTCAGCCCAGGACCTAACATCACCACATCAGCCAGACCGGGGGCACTAAGTGACACAGCCAGGCTGTCTTTAAACATCTCCATGGATTGAGATTCCACCACCTCCCTGCACAGTCCTCTGAGTACCCTTTCCAGGAGGAAGGGCTTTCTAAAATCCAACCTAACCCTCCCTGGCAGCTTCAGGCCCTGCCCTCTTGTCCTATCACTAGTTGCCTGGGAGAAGAGCCTGACCCCCACCTGACTACAGTCTCCTTTCAGGGAATTGTAGAGAGTGATAATGTCCCCACTGAGTCTCTTATTCTTCAGGCTAAACACCCCCAGCTCCCTCAGCCCCTCTTCATAAGACGTTCCCTCTATTCCCTTCCCCAGCATTGCTGCTCCTCTGGACATCTGCTTACTTTTCCATTCCTAACCATCTGTTGCTGGTCTAATGGTGAGAAAGGGAATTGTGAGAT
>VZRI01002908.1:630613-707965 GCA_013397515.1 Upupa epops
AAAAACACCAGTGCACACAAAACTAATGGCAAAGCCAAGAACTTCCCCAAATCAAGCCAAAGGGGTTTGGGTTATTTAGCAAATACTGCAAACATTTATGTTTTAATCATCAAGGTTTTCTTTTACCAGCAGTTTTTCAGTTACCAGCAGTCCTGCATGTGGAGTCTGGAGTGAAGAACAGGCATTGAAGATGGCTTCTGCAACCCAAATGGAAATCTGGGATTCCAACAGCTCTTTGCTTGAAGTCACTACTCTTCACTGTCTGATGTAAATCTGTCCCAAAGAAGGGCAACGGAGACTGTGAAGGGTCCAGAGGACAGGTCTGACTGTGAGCAGCTGAGGGAACCAGGGGTGTTTAGTCTGGAGAGAAGGAAGGTGATGAAAGAAGCTTTTTAAAGAAGCCTTACTGCTCTTTACAGCTACCTGAGAGGAGGGTGTAGAGAGGAGGGGGTGGTGACTTCTCCCAAGTCACCAGTAACAGGACAAGAAGAAATGGTGTTAAGTTGTGCCAGGGGATGTTTAGGACATCAGGAAAAATCTCTTCCCTGACAGAGTAGTCAGGGGTTGGAACAGGCTGCCCAGGGAAAGGCCACAGTCTCTGTCCCTGGAGGGATTCAAAAAACACATAGATGTGGCCCTGGGGGACAGGCTTTAGTGAGCAGGGTGGAGTTAACTCTGATGATTTTAGGAGTCCTCTTCCAACCTGAATGATTCTGAGACCTTGCGTTCAGCCTGAACAAAGTCATCCTAAACAATCCATTTAAAATGAAGACGGCATAAACCCAGCACCTCTGTTGGGTTGGGTTGGGGGTTGGTTAGGACATTTATTTTCCTTTTGTTTTGGGGTTTGTTTTTTTTTATGTTTGTGGGTTTGAGGATTTTTTTTTCTTTTTCTTTTTCTTTCTTTTTTTTTTTCCTGTTTGTTTGCTTTTGACGCAGTGCTGGGAGCAGAGGAAACACATTGCTGGTGAATATCCTCCACCTCACCCAGCCTGTGGGAAACCAGAGCTCCAGCTCTGAGACGATGTAGTGGTTTCCCACGGCTGCCAGCCTGGGGGTGCACGATGGGTCTTGGGGTAGAATGGAGGGTGCTGGGGCTGCCTGAGGATCCTGAAAGGTCCTCAGGCAGGGGTTCAGCACTGACTCAGGGGACTTGCCACCTGTGGTTATTCTGGGCAACATGCTGGGTTAGATATTTCACCATTTCATTATTTTATTGGTTGATTATTTTAGTTTGATTATTTTTTTATTGTTTTGTTATTTTATTATTTGTATTTATTTTTTAATTATTTCATTACTTTACTACTTTTATGTAGTAATTTTATTGTATCGTTCATTTATTTACCTGGCCATTTAAATTTTAATGTATTTATTTTATTAATTTCATTATTATTTCATTGCTTTAAATATTATTTTTTATTATTTCCATTTTCTTATTGTTATTGTTATTATTGGAGAAAAGAAGGCTCCAGGGTGCCATTACAGCAGCTTTCAGTACATAAACGGGACCTAAGAGAAATCTGGGATAGGACTTTTTCCAAGGGACTCTAGGTGTTCAAGATAAAAGAGAAGAGATTCAGATTAGGTCATAGAAACAAATTCATCCCTGTGAGAGTGCTGAGGCACTGGAAGAGGTTGCTCAAGTAGTTGTGGCTGCTCCATCCCTGGAAGTGTGCAAGGCCAGGTTGGATGGGGCTCAGGGCAACTTGAACTGGTGAGAGGTGTCCGTGTCCATGGCAGGGAGCTGGGACTGGGCAATCGCTGAAACCCCTTCCAACCTAAACCAGACTGTGATCCTGTTTTTATTCTCTAGTTCTTCCTTTGAAGATTTATTAAAAGAGCTGACTTGCCCATGTACTTGTGCCAGCCAAAAGACATTGGGCAGCCAGCCCAGCTGGCAGCCAGTGTCTCCATCAATCTGTAGAGTGGAGAAAAAGAAATAAATTAAAAAAAATATATATATCATGCCTACTTCTCTTTGTTGTTGACTCCCTGCAAGCCCCAGAGTTATAAGGTTATCAGTGCTATACATCACAACATTATTGTTGGGGCAAAATCACCGCAGCAGTGACGCAAATCAAGTCTACACTTGGCACAGCCCGCTGGCACCAAGTGGCAAAATAAAACAACAAAGGACATTTTAGGTTGATACTGGGTTGCACTTATTCACTTCAGATTGCTATCTCAGTAGATAAAATTTCTGGTGTTCTCATTTCTGAAATACCTCCAGTGTTTCCCTGAACATGATAAGGGAACTCTGACCACACCAGTTACTTTTAGACTGTCAAATAAACTTGCACAGACTTTAACAAGTCGTTTGTAGCTCCGTTTCTTAAGCTACGGAGATACTGCCTTAAGAAAGGCTGAAACTCCACAAGTGTAGGTGCTAAGTGCTTAGCCGCTATGGAAATGTTGATGCCTGAAGAATGCTGGCCTCAATTTCTGGGACAGCAGATAAAGCTGCCCACAGTTCCTGGCTCAGCTCTTCCACTTTAACAGTGTCACTTGATTTCTCGTTCAGTGATTTCTCCATCTGTGAGATGGAGTTAACACCGCGGTGTTTTCCAATGTGCATCAAGAAGTGCTTTACAAAGCGCCGGCTGCCAGCATCGTCCTGGGATGACTGGGAGGACAACTCATTCAAAGGTCATGTTAGTGTGTTATTAAAATGTAATCGCAGTGCTGGTCCTTGTACATGGAGCCGCATTCTTTTGGGGTCATTGTTTTAGTGCTGGACAAAGATTTGTTAGCTCTTACTTCACTTGCTTCCCCAGGAAGTAGGTCTCATCTTGAGTACTGGAGTCAGTTTTGAGTACCACAATACAAGAAGAGCATTGAGTTGCTGGAGTGGATCCGGATAAGAGCAATGAGGCTGGTGAAGGGCCTGGAGGGCTGGTCTGATGGAGAGTGGCTGAGGGAACTGGGGTTGTTTAGTCTGGAGAGAAGGAAGGTGATGGGTGGCCTTATTGCTCTTTACAGTTAACTGAGGGGAGGCTGTAGAGGGGTGGGGGTTGGTCTGTTCTCCCAAGTTGACAGTGATAAAATAAGAGGAATTGGACTCCGGTTGTGCCGGCGGGGTTTAGTTTGGACATCAGGAAAACTGTCTTCCCAAAAAGGTAAGGGATGAGAAGGGGATGCCCCAGGGAATGGTGGAGTTGCTATCCCTGAAGGGGTTCAAAAAATGTGTAGTTGTGGCCCTGGGGGTCAGGGTTAGGTAAACATCATGGGGTTGGGCTCATATGAAGGAACCACGAAGGAGGAAGGGACAGAAGAGCTGACAAAGCACAGAAGGTTCATCAGAACTTCCAAAGCCCTTGCAAGAGGACTGTGTCCAGCACTTGTTCTTCAGAAGCCATTCCTCCACCAGCAGATCACAGAACCATAGAATCATGGAGTTTGGAATCATTCACCAAGTCCGACTGTTAACACAACACTGCCAAGCCCAGACTAAACCATGTCCTTAAACTCCGTGTATACATGGGGAGAGTACAGCACCCTGGAAAGGCGACATTAGAGTTGCAAGTGGGAAGCATTGTTCTCCCCATACAAGGTCACAGCTGAAGAATGCTTTCTTAGACAAACCTGAGCTCTAATGTCCTTCAGTGAGGGACATCACAGATTCATAGGGTCATAGAGTCAGGGACCTCCAGAGGTCATCTAGTCCAGCCCCCTGCAACAAGCAAGGACATCTCTAACCAGAACAGGTTGCCCAGAGCCCCATCCATCCTGACCTGGAATGACTCCAGGGATTGGGTCTCAACCACCTCTCTGAGCAGCCTGTTCCAGGGATCCCCCACCCTCAAGAACTTTTTCATCCTCAATCTAACCTGGTTCTGTCATTCCCTGTCCTTTTGAACAGTCTTACCCAGCCTTCTGACAGCCCCTTTCGGGTGTTCCCCTGGAACTCTTCACACTGAACAACACCAGTTTCCCCAGTCTGTCCCTATAGCAGAGTAGCAGTTCACATCCTTTTTGTATTGCAGGCTCCAGAGCTGGACACAGGACTCCAGGACACTTTAAGGAGTAGCAGCACCTCTCTCTGCTGCACGTTGGCCATCTGCGATCTTTGCAGCTGAGGAAAGACATGACAGCTGTGGATGTAAGTTGGCTTCACCCATCAGATGACTTGCACTGACTTGGACCGGAGGTTAGCAGCACCCTAAATCTCCTTCATGATAAAAGTGCCCATTCCCTCTTCTTTGCCAAACCAGTGTGAAAAATGCTGGTGGTGAGACTATCAGGGGAAGACAAGGCATCGACTTTGTACCATACAACCTCTTCCTCCAGGGGAAGCATTTAACGTACCTCTCAGATCTCTCAGCTAAAGAGCATTTAGCAACCCATTTCCTGCAGAGTTCACACACTGCATCCCTGTCCCTAACACATACCCCTACCGACAGAAATCCAGGCCCAGCAAAACGCCTCATTCAAGCTCCTAAAAACCAGATAAGACTGGTTAGACAGTGTTTACTTACTGGGACTCAGAGACTGAGTCACTCTTTCTCTTCCTGTGCTGCCTTTGTTTCAGATTAGGACATATGAAACTCATTGCCAGGAGTCATCACTACTGGGAAACTACATATTTTATCATTGTTTTTCAGACTCACGTGACCTTCGTTATAAAATAGCTGAGAGAAAAAAAAGAAAGAGGAAAAAAGCTACAGAAAAGTCTTGGTAACTCATGGAAAAAAAGTATGAGCGAGGCAGCAGTTGCACAAGGCTCCCGGTCTTGCCTCAGGGTACTCCAACAAGAAGTTGCCCTCTTGCTCTCTCTGCCTTATGGGATGGTTGCGACAGCCCATGAGCAATGTGTTGGCATGGGGGAAGGGCAGGAGGCAAGTCTGTGCAGCAAAACAAGCAACTTATTCATCAAGGAACAAAGTGAGAGAGAAAGGGGTACAGTATCTGCTCGGCTGGGTGCTCACCAGCCCATCCACCCATCCATCCATCCATCCATCCATCCATCCATCCATCCATCCACCATCCACCCACCCACACACCCAGGCTGGCATTGCTCAGGAGCTGGGATAGCTCTAATGCCATTGCAGAGTTCACAGTCCTTTTCCAAGTCTCTGTGCTGTGGAAACTGGGATGATTGGATGAAGACAGGTGCCCATCATTGTGAACTGCACTGAAAACCCTAAAAGTGAAAAATAAAAACTAAAAGGACAAAATCAAGCTGTGAGAATCACAGACTGGTTGGGAGGGACCTTAAAGGTCATCTAGGTCCAACCCTCTGCCATGGTCAGCAACACCTCTCACCAGACCGGGTTGCTCAGGGTCCCATCCAACCTGGCCTTCAGATTTTTTTTTTCCTTTTCAGTACTGAGTCAAAATCTCAAAACTTGTCTTAAATTTTATCTGTGTTCTTATTATCCAGTTAAATCAAGTTTTGAACTGAGTTGCTTCTATCTAATGATTTGCATATTTCTCTTAAAAGAGCAAGCTGAGAACTGGCAGCTTTTAGACTCATTTTGTCTTTCCATTATTTCAGCTCAGAAACACACCGGTGTGTGAAGTGTCACGAGCCTACATGATTTGCCACGTATTTTGTGCTTCTAAACAGAGATCTTCCACAAGACCCTGTCCATTCATTCATTTCCCCTCATTATAGAAAAGACATTTTGATACTGGAGCGGGTCCAGAGCAGAGCTACCAAGCTCAGGAGGGGTTTAGAGAACGAGTCATGTGAGGAGAGGCTGAGGGAGCTGGGCAGGTTGAGTTTGGAGAAGAAGATGCTGAGGGGGGACCTCATTGCCCTCTACAACTGCCTGGAAGGTTGTGGAGGAATGGGTGTTAAGAGGCCAACACTGCTGACAGAAGCAGGGGCAATGGTCTAACAGTGAGACGGGGGATGTTTGGATTGGATCTGAGGAAGAAATTCTTTGCAGAAAGAGTGGGAAGGCACTGGAACAGCCTTTCCCTGGGAGGTGGTGGAGTCCCCATCCCTAGAGGTGTTAAGGAACCATGTAGCCATGGTGCTTCCCACACTGCTGGAGTGGCTGCATGGAGGGGGTTTGTGTTTGTCAGTCTCTCAGGTATTGAGGTTTTTTGTTGGTGTGAGGATGGTTGGATTTGGGGATCTATGAGCCAGCAATGTGCTCTTGTGGCCAAGAGGGCCAACAGCATCCTGGGGGAGAGTAGATTGAGAGAGGTTCTTCTCCCCCTCTACTCTGCACTGGTGAGACCACATCAGGAGTACTGTGTCCATTTCTGGGCCCCTCAGTTGAAGAATAACGCAGAGCTGCTGGAGAGTGTCCAGCATAGAGCAACAAAGATGATGAAGGAAGTATTACAGCTCCCTTATGAGGAAAGGCTGAGGGAGCTGGGTCTGTTGAGCTTTGAGAAGATGAGGCTGAGGGGTGACCTCATTCACATCTATACATATGTGAGGGGTGGGTGTCAGGAGGATGGAGCCAGGCTCCTCTCAAGGTCATCTGGTGATAGAACAAGGGGCAATGGGTGCCAGCTGGAACAGAGGAGGTTCCATATCAATATCTGCTGGAACTTCTTCCCAGTGAGGGTAATGGAGCATTGGAACAGGCTGCCCAGGGGGGTTGTGGAGTCTCCTTCTCTGGAGATGTTCCAGACCCGCTTGGATGTGTTCCTGTGCGACTTGGTCTAGGTGGTCCTGCTGTGGCACAGGGATTGGGCTAGATGATCTTTTGATATCCCTTCTGATCCATACTGATTCTATGATTCTATGATCTAGGAGGTCCTTTCTAACCAGGATTGTTCTGTTTCAAAAGCTCTTCAATCAGTAATAATGTTTTGGCTTTACTAGTGCAACAAATAATCCTCCAGGTCAGTTGTCTCATGACATGCATTTCTATAAACTTGTATTTTAGAAAGTTTGAGCCATCTTTTCCACTTTCTTCCTGAAACCAGCAGGAGTGGAGAGCACTGAATTCCAAAATACATGCTCCAAATCCCACATCTAACAATGCATGGGCTGATAGGACAATCCTGTCCATCCAGAGCTGCGTTTGGCTATCGCTTCTGAAAATCAAAGAATATGGACAGGCATTCTGCACATTTCTTTTCCCCAAATAGTAGGATATACTTCTAATAAGAGGATTATTGAATGAAAAGAATAGTGATCAGGAAAAACATCTTGCTATGTCCAGATTCATATATCCCCTCCTGGATCTTCAGTTTGAAATTAATGAGTCTTTGAATCCAGCAATGCAACTGCACTTCTTTCTCCTGCCAAAAGCTAATTTGTTAGACGAGACATAGAGTAACTGTGGGTCTGTGCTTCAGACGGATGGTTTCTTGTTAGTATTGGTGTCTCAGGCACCTGAATTCAAGATTTGTATCAACATATGGAACATCTGATGAGTCACATTTCACACAATGAAATGAGACAGCAGTGTGCCCAGGTGGCATGAAAAGCCAATGGCATCCTGGCTTGTATCTGGAATAGTGTGGCCAGCAGGACTAAGGACATCATTCTCCCCCTGTACTGGGAACTGGGGAGGTCTTCCCTCATGTACTGGGGGCAGTTCTGGGCCACTTGTTTCCAGAAAGAGATGGAGGGGCTGGAGTGGGTTCAGAGGAGCACTGAGGCTGGGGAAGGGACTGGAGGGAACATCTGGAGAGAACATCTTCTAGAGAAGAGCAGACTCAGAGGGTGCCTTCTCCCTCTCTATAACTACCTGAAGAGAAGTAGTAGACAGGTGGGGTCAGGCTTTTCTCCCAGGCAACTAATACCAAGATGAAAGGGAAGGGCCTGAAGCTGCCAGGGGAGGGTTAGATTGGATGCTAGGAAGCCCCTCCTCATAGAAAGAGTGGTTAGACATTGGTTAGCCTTGAATGGACTGCCCAGGGAGATGGCAGAGTCCCCATCCCTGGAGCTGTTTAAGGACAGACTGGATGTGGCACTTTGTGCCATGGTCTAGCTGATTGTGGTGATGCTAAGTCATGGGCTGGGCTGGATGAGCTCAGAGGGGGTCTTTTCCAGCTTCAATAATTCTGAAAATCTGTGATTCTGTGAATCTATGATCTGGTGAGTTATATTTCCCTCTTACAGAGAATGGGGGGGATCCCAAACTAAGTCCTAACCGAAACTACCTCTATTAGTGGTGCCATTTCTGGATGTGTGTCCAGCAGAGCTAAGCTGGCATTGCCTGACTCACCACGTTGATACCATAATGGATATTTGCAGGGGCAGTGAAAATTGGAGCAAAAGCAAGGATAAGCATCCAGTTTTCCCTCTGGGACCTTAAAAGCATTTTGAAAACCCTTTGCCTTTTACATCATTCATGGTATTTGTGATTAATTCTTCGGGGAAGGTATTTTACCAACCGTATTTCACCTCAAGTGAAGACAGATTTGCATAAGCCAGCACTGTGTCAGTCTTGGCTTTGTTTTCCATATCCTAGCTTCTATTTTTGGCTTTTACTGTGAAGCTGGAGATGTAGATGGTCTACACTGAATACTGTAAGGGTATCTTTTTGCCTGGAACACACTGAAAAGGTGATTAAGAATGCATCTAATTAAAACTACCTCTCAAATTACTGAACAAGAACTTGTTTAATTTGGAATTATTAAATTGCTATCCATGTTTCTTGTGGAATTTCAGAGCCTTGTGATGCTGATGTTGTGGATTTAACCCAAGTGATTTGGAACGAGACGAATGGTGTGCATGCTATGTAATTGTAATTATTCAGGAAATTTATTAAAGAAATTCTAAGAAACCTGAGTTTTCTCGACCACAGATACCACACGAAAGAAGTCACTGGTTTGGTTATAAGCTAAAGGAAGTTCTAATGTCATCACCCAATGAAATTTCCTTCATTTCAAGTGAATTAATAGAGCTTTCAGGACAAGAGCTAATCATCACACTTCAGATCACTAAACCATCTCAATTCTCTGAGGCAGCCTGTTCTGCTGTACCCAAGGATCTGTGAAAAAGTGAGTTTAGTAGGATTAGAAATTAAGATATGCAGTGATGAGGTGGGGGTTAAGGGCTGTGCCGGTGACTGAACTGAGCATGTGCATAGCACATCCACAGTAACTAATGCACTTAGCAAAAATCCTAAAAAAATTCACATTTTCTAGGTACTTATCTGTTTGGGTGCTTGTTGGATTACGCTCTGGGCCAGCTGTACAGACGAACACTGAATCCTGGATTGAGGGGCTGAGCAGCTGATCTCTACCTGATGTCTCTCAAACAATCCTCACATTCAAGCCGGAATTATGAAGGCCAGCAAGGTTAAAACCATACAAAAATATTTGACTTGGTGAGTTTCCTGCTCCTGGTGTGGCTGTGGCCCTTTATTAGGGGGTGGTGGCTCACTGGAATAAAACCCTTCACTCTTAGAAACTGAAGTGGTCCTCTTGATGCTCATGGATTCCTGGGTTGTGTCACACTGTACACAGAAAATTCAAAGTGATAATGTGTTTTCAACCTTGTAAGTAAACACCATCCAGCTCTTTCCGAGTTACTTAACAAACCCTCCACCTACACATGCACTTACTATAATTCTTTGTTTTGACGGACGCTCAATCCCCAGCCCCAAGAACCGTTCTTTATCTCCCCCACTGTGATGTGGAGCCTCCCGCGTCTCTGTCCCTTGCACCAAGCTGGTTGCCAGCTGAGTTACACAACAGAGAATGCATTAGCTGAAAGTGGGAAAAGCTTCAATTACCTAAATAGCTGAAGGCCTAAAAATAGGTTCCCAGCACCAGCTAATGCAACCACCACCAGGATCCCGGTTCTGGCTTGCAAGGAAAGTGCTGACTTCCACTGTGTACTTATGATTCTGCAGAAAGAGTCTGCTTTGAGTCAGTAAAGAGCACAGGACATCT
Source organism: Upupa epops (assembly GCA_013397515.1). NCBI lineage: Eukaryota > Metazoa > Chordata > Aves > Bucerotiformes > Upupidae > Upupa > Upupa epops. The sequence goes on from VZRI01002908.1 coordinate 640,427, forward strand.
GTTAATTAATTTCTCTATATTACATAAGGCAATTACATGCATTAAAGTGTTAGAGCCGCCAGTGGGCCGGGTGTTTGATGGCAGAAGCGTCTTTGAAGTAGAACTGCAAAGTGACTTCAGACCTTCCCCCAAAGTGTGTTCCGTTTAACTTCTCAAGTAAGAAAACCAGCAGGTAGGTTAAAATATAACTAGCAGAAAGACAAGAATTCTTATCACCAGGGCTCAGTGCCAGTGGAAAAAAAAGCAGCCCAAAGTAAATCTCATCAGCCTCGAATGATGAAAACCTAACACAGCAGCTGTTTACCTGAGAACAGTCTCTCAACACGTTTTGATTTCGCAGCTCTGAATTAATCTTTTCTAGAGAGCACACACAAACAGCACCTCCTCTTTCAAGGTGGGGTAGGCTGTTCCTCCCTCCTGATGTAACTCAGTGGCTGCTGTAACTCCAACAATTCTGTGGACACAATGGGATGGAAGAGGGAAAGGGCAGCCCTGGGAATCTTTAAAGAGAAGAAGCAACATTACAGGGTCTAGGTCTGATACTACCCATCAGTGAAAAGCAAATTGTAAATTAGCAACAGAATTTGTTTGCAAAGGGCATAATTCACCTCTAAAACTGAAAACACCATTGGATGTCCCTGCTTATTGCAGGGGGATTGGATTAGATGGTCTTTGGAAGGTCCCTTCCAACCCAATACATTCTATGATTCTATGTAATAGCTCAGCTGGAGGCAAGAAAGGTTAGGTATTTATGTTTATCATGCAGACATCTATAGATGCAGTAGGGGAAGAACGAGAGGTGCCCTCACACTGCAGATATGTTTGTGAGAACAGTTTAGTTCCAATGAAGTCAAGTCAGCCACAAACCTAATGTTGTGAAATGAGTGAAAATCCTAGGTTGCAGCACTATGGACTGGTGTTGCTTTCTATGACAGCTCCAACATGAGGTTGAGGGAGCAGGGTTAGTTTAGCCTTGAGAAGAGAAGGCTTAGGAGGGACCTTATTTCTATGTCTGAGAACACAAAGGGTGCTACCAAGAAATTGGAGACTCCCTTTTCACAAGGAATCTCATAGAAAGACAAGGGATGAAGGACACAAGATGGTTCTGGAGAGATTCCAGTTGGACTCTCTACTCTGCACTAGTGAGACTGCATCTGGAGTATTGTGTCCAGTTCTGGGCCCCTCAGTTCAGGAAGGACACAAAGCTGCTGGAGGGTGTCCAGCATAGAGCAACAAAGATGATGAAGGAAGTATAGCATCTCCCTTATGGGGAAAGGCTGAGGGAGCTGGGTNACTTGTTCTAGGTGACCCTGCTGTGACAGTGGGATTGGGCTGGATGATCTTTCGAGGTCCCTTCCGATCCCTAATGATTCTATGATTCTATGACTCCAGAGGAAAGTTTTTCACCATGAGAGCCATTGGACACTGGAATGGTCTTCCCAGGGAAGTGGTAGATTCCACAACTAAGTACAGTTTTAAGGATCAGCTTGACAGGGTGCTGTGTCAGCTAATTTCAACTGGATTTCTGTAGATTAAAGAGTTGGACTGGATGATCCTTGGGGTTTTTTTCCAACCTGCTCTACTGCACTTCTGCACTAATCACAAATTCTTTGCATTTCAAGTTCAAAAAATATGCGGAAATTGTTGAAGTCCTGAAATAAATCATAGCACCATGTACTACAAATGTTGTTATTGATGGCCTGGTAAATGCGATGACAAAGGTAGAAGCTACAGCATACACATGAGGAATCACAGCAGAAAGCAAAAATAACTCCAATACTATGGTTTCTCTAAACATAACAGCTTTGCACATAAAATCCCAGTTCTTTTATACAATTACTCTTTGACAAAATCAAACTGCTGTGTAGGATTGGGGACTGTAATTTCATCAGACTATTTTCAGAGCACACATGAGGGAAGGATATGTGCTGGTATTATTTCAGATTTTCAGTCACAAACCTATGGAACTTTCTTCACAGCATTTTTTGGCACTTTCTGACAAAGGCAAGCAGAATAAAAACAATAATAATTTATTTTGGCACTGAATGATTTGGTTTGGCAAACTTAGTTGGGCTTCGTTTTTCCCTTAGAACACAGGACAGAAATTTGAAGTGGATGCTGTAGGTGCTCAAGTTTGTCAATGAATTCTGAAGCAAATCTAAGTTCTTCCTAGCAACCTCAAGTTTGCATGTAAAGTAATTACATGAAAAGATATCAATATATTAATATTACTGTAACACAGCATTCCCAATCCATAGTCTTGAGTTCTTTAGGTCAGGTCTACATTTGGTCAACTTGTGAAATAGGGGGTTAGTTTTAATTTTTCTTAAACACTCATGCACACAAAGGTTTTGTTTGTTTGAGGGGTTTTTTTTTGTAACCTTGACTCTCTATTAGTGATTTATTTTTCATCTGGCAAGAATTTTGCTCTCCAGAAGATAACATTTGCACTCTGCTGTGTCCCTGAGCTCAGCAGACCACTCCTGCTAGTAGGCAGAGTGAGTGTAAAATTTCTGTGGCTTTTTACGGGCGACGTGGATAACCCTAAGGGGAAGCAGCATCCTTGCTGTGTCAGCTTTTAACTGACGTTGTTTCCATTCTCTATGGTTGGGTTTTTTTCTGACAGAACCTGCATTTCCATACATGAATACTCTCTGCATACGAAGAAAAATCTGATAAGCTGCATACTAGTCCATAATGGAAAGATTACCTTGAGAGAATGCAGACATAAACAGCAAAATCCTGCTGCTTCTTTCCAATGAAACTAGAGCACAATTATCTGTTCATCTGCAGAGACAGCAAACACTCAGTTATTAGGGAGATGAATAAAGTGCAGAAAATAGCGATGTTCATAATTGCAGCTTGAGCAAGTTTCCATTCCCATTGTTTGTGCTCTGAAAGACAGAGAGGTACAATTAGAAAATTGAAAAAATGCCTTGCCACTGAGATACTGAAATAAGTCGTTGAATCATTTGCATGAGGATGGCTATTCTGAACCAAACAATCCCATGATAAATTAAGGGCTATTTGTTTCTCACTTACTGCTAAACCAAAGCATGCTATTTTCAAAAGGGGCAACAGTTACACAAAGGAGCTGCCCTTGCCAATCCTTCCATGCTTAATTCAACAATTTTACAGACTTTGACTCCCAGACTACAATATTTCATTTAACTCTGCAGTTTCCAACGCACGAAGGATGAGGACCTGTTGGAGTGAGTCCCGAGGAGGCCATGAAAGTGCTCAGAGACTTGGGATTGTTCAGCCCCGAGAGGAGAAGGCTCCAGGGGGACCTTCCAATCCCTGAAAGGAGCTGTCAGAAGGCTGGGAAAGAGCAGTTCACAAGGGCAGGAAATGATAGGCTAAGGGCTCATGGTTTGAAGCTAGAAAAGGACAGATTGGGGCTGGACATAAGGAAAAAGTTCTTGACTATGAGGGTGGGGGATCCCTAGAACAGGCTGCCAAGAGAGGAGGTGGAGGCCCCATCCATGGAGCCGTTCCAGGTCAGGCTGGATGGGGCTTTGAGCAACTTGTTAGGGATGTCTCTGCACTGTTGTAGAGGGGTTAGAGTAGATGACCTTTGGAGATTCCTTCCAACCCAATCCATTCTATGATTTTATGATTGTGCTATGCACATTAATTCAGTGTGCCCCTTGAGTTTTGTCTACCAGCTGCACATTTGGGTACCTGGGGGCAGCCTGAAAATCTGTACAAGAGATAAAATGTCTATTGTGCATGAGAACAGAACAGAAAAAAATAAAGCATATATCTTACCTAAAATCTAGGCTGAAGTTACTGGTGTCACCTGGCTGCTCCAGTTCTACATCCCTGCAGGGAGACATGCAAATCAATTTGAGCCTTTGGTTAAGACTTTCCTGACTACTGCTCAGTTTTGCAGACTGGAACATGTGAAAAAACCTGCTAAAGAGTACCTTCCATCCCTCTGACTGAAGCAGGATCAATCATGTCATTCCTAAATAACATTTGCCTAACCTGTTCTTCAGAACTACCACCTGCTGCCAGTGCTCCACAGTTTTCCAGCACAGCACTTCCTTATCCCTAAGGAAAAAACTTAAAGTAGTAATTAAAGTTCTGTTTCTGCCATGTAAGCTCCCTGCTTTCCGATGTGTTTGTACGGGAGAACAGGCTGTCTTTGGCTTTTTCAATTTTTTATGAATTACGAGGCTTACTTTCTCTTGGTTATCTAAATATGTAAATGATTTTTATCTTTCCTCTGGAGATCTTTTGTTCTAGGTCTTTGACCAGGTTACTACTTGTCTGATTCTATTCAAATTAGCTTTCCTCTGTGCGCAGTATCTAAAGGAACTCTGCTGTGGAAACCTTGCACCAACTGAACGAAGAAGACATGTTGCTTCATCTTATTTGAGCAGACTGGCTTCTAATTTCACTTCCAGAGTGTTTGGAACAGCACTGTTGACTCATCCAACCTGTGGATCACAGACTTTCCATTTTTGTGATTCTTTTGGGTTCCTTTTTGCAAAAATGTTGGTAACTTGGTTTCTTTCAATTCTGTGTTTGAAAGGGTGATGGTTCCCACTAAGGTGCAGTACTCTGCACTTGTTCTTGTTGACTCATCATCACTAACTTGTCAAGACCATTTTTAATGCTGTCTACACATTCTCATTCCCTCCCAGCTTAACGTAACCTCTAAATTTAATGACTGTACACTTATTTCACCATACAATCATTAATACAAATTATTGATGAGTGCCACACACAGGTTGTATTCACTGAATTCAGGCCACTAAATTCTGAGACTGTTTTTCCAGCTCATATTGCTATGATCCTTCAGCACATGCAGCCAACCATGCCTGCTAGCCAAAAAAGTGTCAGGTGAAACAATACAACAATTTTGTACTAGAAGCAGAATGTGTAGCATCTGCTGTTTCTCTCTGGTAAGAAGCCCTTCTTTATTTTCAAAGGCAGAAATTAAATTGCTTGGACATGACTTGTTCTTGATAAATCTGCACTGACTCTTTCTCAGGTCCTTGTTTTCTTCTAGACACTTCCAAACTCTGTCTAATGTTTTTGCAGAAATTTCTAGAAAGCGGAGGATCTGCCATCTATCATTTATCTCTATCTATAAAATTTAAATGGTGTAGACTGCAGGTTTTCTCTTTTCTTTCAGCCTTCCAGTTTTTACTGCCCATCTCCTGGTTTCCAAAAGTAGCAGCAAAGCATAAAATCATACAGCCATGCATGTAGGAGATCATCAAGCCCAATCATTTACTCTACCAAGTTCACCACTAGACCGTGTCACTAAATACTGCATGTGAACAAGCTTTAAACTCGACCACCTCCCTGGGAAGCCTGTTCCAATGTCACAAAGATATCAAGGTCTTTTCTGGAGACGTTCAAGACCCGCCTGGATCTGTTCCCAAGCGACTTGGTCTAGGTGATCCTGCTGTGGCAGGGGGATTGGACTAGATGATCTTTCGAGGTCCCTTCCGATCCCTAATGATTCTATGCGTCTATGATTTCCCCCCAAGGAGTTCATATGCAATGTGTCCATGAATTTCAGGATCCTTCCATTTTACTTGGACCACACTGAAGATGTTTTCTCATCTCAGGATGGACTTTAAGCTTCATTACAAGGCTGCTTTTTAAAACCACTCGTTTCCTCCATATCATTCCTCTTCAGTAAGCATATCCAATGCCATAGCTGTAAGCCAGCTCTCACATTCCTGGATAGGCAGAATCACAGGATGGTTTAGATTGGAAAGGATCTTACAGGTCATTTCTTCCAAACTCTCTGCCATGGGCTGTGACAACTCTGTTGCATGAAGGGTGATGGGGAGTCAGAAAGAATTTCATAACAAATATACCCCCTTGTGTCCCAGTTGGTTCCTCAAAGTTGAGAGACTATGGGCAGCTGGGTTTATTTCTTAATAGGAGTGACAATAGGAGACTGTTGATATAAATCTAACCCTGGAGTTTATAAAATAGTGTTATTAATTCACATATGTAACACTATACAGTTTTGCTTGATTGTAGGGGAAAATAATTCATAGAATCATAGAATCATTAGGGATCGGAAGGGACCTTGAAAGATCATTCAGCCCAATCCCCCTGCCACAGCAGGACCACCTAAACCAAGTCGCACAGGACCACATCCAGGCAGGTCTGGAATGTCTCCAGAGAAGGGGACTCCACAACCCCTCTGGGCACCTTGTTCCAACGCTCCAGTACCCTCACTGGGAAAAAGTTCCTTCTGACACTGACATGGAACCTCTTCTGTTCCAGCTTGCACCCATTGCCCCTTGTCCTATCACCAGATGACCTTGAGAAGAGCCTGGCTCCATCTTCCTGACACCCATCCCTCACATATGTATAGACATGAATGAGGTCCCCCCTCAGCCTCCTCCTCTCCAAGCTCAAGAGACCCAGCTCCTCAGCCCTTCCTCATAAGGGAGCTGTTCTACTTCCTTCATCATCTTCATTGCTCTATGCTGGACACCCTCCAGCAGCTCTGTGTCCTTCTTGAACTGAGGAGCCCGGAACTGGACACAATACTCCAGATGCGGCCTTACCGGTGCAGAGTATTTACAGAAAGCAGTACATGGGATGCAGACAGACATTCGAACACACCACCAAAGATTAAGGATGTTTCAGTTCATCCTTTTTTGTCTATTCAGATCATCACCTGTGATCCTTCACCTTCTCAGTCAGGGTCTGGACTCTAGACACAGTACAATGGATGTTTATCTTTCTATTGATTTGGCTGATGTTCCTCTGATGACTTCTTTTCCCTTGTTTGTGCTGGGCTCCCCACAACCACTCAACTAGACTTGGTTGCTCAAGGCCTCATCCAACCAGGCCCTGAAAACTTCCAGGGACGGGTCAACCACAACCTCTCTGGGCAACTGATTGCAGAGTTTCTCTGACTTTACACTGAAGTTGTTCCTAAGATCTAGTCTAAACCTACCAGTCTTCAAACCATTTCTCCTTGTCCTATCACTAGATCCCCTTGTGAGACATTGCTCTCTAGCCTTCCTATAGGCTCCCTTAAAGTATAGGAAGGTAATATACGCTCACTTGGAGAATTCTCTAGGCTGAGCAATCCCATCTCCCTCAGCCTATCTTCATATTCATTTTTCCTTTGGATACTTGTGCCCACACTTATTTATATGAACTATTAGAGTTCAAGTAAATGGATAAATGCAGTAAGAAGATGACATCCATTTCCACATTCTGCTTTTTTCAGAAGCCTGTGAGGAACAAGCTGGTTCCTCAGACTTTTTCAAGGAGCAAGTTTTATTAGGTAATTGTATAAGTTTTCCTGTTTGGAGCCCATGTTGTGTTACTCATGGGAAGGAAAGAAATTAAATAAAAATAGGGTGACCACCTCCTGCAGGAGAGAAGTCTATGGTAACCAATAGTGTTTAGTAGCAATGAGGACCAAAGGTAATAGCTGCTCACATCCTCTTCTCAGTATCACCCCACTCAAAATTCCTCCTTAAACAACATCTGCAAGGAATTAATCAAGGTTTCAGTGGGAAAGCACTAGAATTTCATTTCATATGGGAATATGCCAACTCCTACCTTCATTCAGACCTGGGAAGATAATTTAATCCAAAATTAATTTCCTTGGAACCAGTTAGAAGAGAACATAAAATCTTTTGAACGAGGGTGGATTTAGTTCCTCCAAAGCTTTCTAATACAACCAAACGAAATAAATCTCCGGTCCTCCAAGTAATTTTTTCCTCTTTCCAGTCTGTCTCCACTATAATGACTATTTTCCAGCTGTGTTCTCACATTGGTTCTGCCTACCCAGACTTTCCACATTGATGAAGAGCCTGATTTCCGCGAGTCTGAGAGAAATGGTTTGGCTGAGAAGGAAACCAGCTCCCTGTATAATAACAGTGCATATAACTAATCAGGAATTCGGCGTTCTCAAATGATGCTGAATGGGCAAACCTGACTTGACTGTAGTAAACTTAAGCCAGCTGCTAGCAGAACTAAGTGTCTTTAATAGGAACAGGAGACACCCACATCAATACACAGTAAATAAATAGGGACCTTATTGGAGGAGGGACAAGGGCCTCTCCTAACTGATCTGACAGATCATGCAAAGCTTGGTAGACGTCAAAAGGGAAAAGCTGGCAGAAGAGCAGAAACCAGCAACACTCAGAACTTATCACAGAATGGTGGGACATTCCCATCAAAGGTCATCTAATACAATGCTCATGTAAGAAGCAAGAACATCTCCAACGAGACAAGGTCAATCCAAACTTACCTATTTTTTAAATGGTTTTAGTTAAGGCAAAAAACCCCCCAACTCACCATCTTTTGAGGAACAGCACAAAATTTAATTGTACGTGTTGACATCATTTGCATTTGAAGGGCTGTTGTGCAAACACTATTTACAGAACGTGAGCAAAATTGCTTGGAGTCATTGTATTATGCAAGATGTTTGGCAGATAATTGGCACATCCTACTGCCAGAGATGGCCAGTTAACTCTGTTCTGTATTTCTTACGTAATATGAAGACATTGGCCAAAATCTTTAGAAGATACATGCTTTAAGTAATTTGATAAGATAAAACAACCAAAACAATGAAACCTGAAACACTACTATCACCCAAATCTTTTTTTGAGACAAAAACAATCAACTGCATCACAATAGACTAGATATCCTTTCAGTGTACTTAGTGGATTTTGTTAAAACACCTTTTCTCTGAATTCACTGGAGGAATTTTAAAATTTAAGAGAAAAAATGGTTGAATTTTCCTCATTCACATTCAGCTCTTTTGACAAAAGCAAGCTACCCGTGACCAGGAGTGGTTACCTTTACCATTAAATGGGGACAACTGCCAAATTAACTCTTCCAAAAATAAATTGCTGGCTGTGAACAGCAGGAACAGGACTTGTGTGATTTGTAAACAAGCTAAGGAAGAGGCCTGTCAGTTTAGGAGATGCTGTCAACCAAGCCATATGAACAGCAGGGTCCAACTGGATGTTTGCAGTTGGAGTTTAGCTGGTAAAAAAATTCCATCTTCACCAGCCTGCTGTTCATCTCAGAGGGCAGAAAGAAAGTACTACTTCACCCAGAAATCATGTAATCATAGAATGTATTAGGTTGGAAGGGACAAATATCATGTAATCCAACCCCTCTACAACAAACAGGGACATTTCTAACAAGAATAGGTTGCCCAGAGCCTCATCCAGCCTGACCTGGAATGGCTCCAGGGATGGGGCCTCCACCCTCTCTCTGGACAGCCTGTTCCAGGGATCCCCCATCTTTGTATTCCAGAACTCCTTCCTCCTGTCCAGCCTCACTCTGCCCTTTTCCAGCTTCAAACCATGACACCTCATGCTGTCATTCCCTGCCCTTGGGAACTGTTCTTCCCCAGCCCTCTCACAGACCCCTTTCAGCAATTGGAAGGTTGCTGTAAGGTCCCCTAATACAGAGCCTTCTCTTGAGATTGAGCAACCCCAACTCTCACAGCCTGTTTCCATAGCAGAGATACTCCAGTCCTCAGAGCATTATTGTGGCCTCCTCTGGATCTGCTCCAACAGGTCCTCACCCTTCTTATGCTGGGGCCCCCAAGTAGGGGGGCAGAATCCCCTTTCCTCATCTGCTGGCCACACTCCTTTCGTTGTGGCCCAGGATGCAGTTGGCCTTCTGGACAGATATTGCACACTGGTGACTCATGGCCAGCCTGTCATTAACCAGTTCCTCCAGGTCTTTTTCCACTCAGCTCTCCAGCATGTCTTCCTCTACTTTGTGTTAACACTGCTGGTCGCACCAGGCATTAAGTCCCTGCATTTGACCTTGCTGAACCTCATAGAAGTTTGCCTGGACACACTTCTCCATCTTCTCGAGGTCCTTCTGGATGGCATCCCATCCCTCTGACACAACAACCACAACACTCATCTTGATATCATCAGGAAACTTGCTGAGGGTGCACTCAATGTCACTGTCAATAAGCTGAAGGTATAAAACTCCATCATCCAGAGCCAGATTCTCCCAGAGGGGGTTTCTCCTCATTGTCAGCATCAATTCAGGGCACCCTCTGTTAAAAAATCCAGATGTCTGAAGGACTTCTCATGCCTAACATTTATGGGCAGTGTCTAGTAACACCCTTGTGCCTCCATCCTGATAAAGGGTGGTGAACAGCTCTTGCTGTTCAGGCACAGCAAACTCCAGTGGCGTTAGTCACCTTCCTTGATAAAATTCCACAGGATCAGACTGTGCTTTATCCTGATCCCTCACCTTCAAACTAAACACGTCTGGCCTCTTAGTGAAACATACGTCTCCCATCTGAGCTATTCTTAGTCCAGCTAGAGAACAGCACCAAACAGGACATAATTGCATCTGGAAAAGCACCAATTTTAATATCTTCCACCCATCAGTGTCTCAAGAATCGTCCAAGCCTGGTGCAGGAATAGGATCTCTATCAGTCAACTAATTATGAGAAGCCTTGTTATGCTGGTAGATAAATAAGTGTTCAGTAGTTTTAGAGACAGAAATTGTTTAACCTTAGGGTATCAGGAGGATGGAGCCAGGCTCTTCTCAAGGTCAGGTAGTGATAGAACAAAAGGCAATGGGTGCAAGCTGGAACAGAGGAGGGTCTATAGAAATATCAGCAGGAACTTCTTCCCAGTGAGGGTACTGGAGCACTGGAACAGGCTGCCCAGGGGGATTGTGGAGTCTCCTTCTCTGGAGACGTTCCAGACCCACGTGGATGTGTTCCTGTGCAACGTGGTCTAGGTGGTCCTGCTGTGGCAGGGGGATTGGACTGGATGACCTTTCAAAGTTGCTTCCAATCACTAATGATTCCATGATTCTATGCTTAATCATGCTTTTGTTGGTGTGGAGAGTAGGGAAAGAACCAGCTAGAGTTAATGATACTTCCTAGCTTGCACTAGCTTGTTCCCACGTATTCCTGCACAAACTAGGTGCAAAACAGTGACCCTACCCCAACAGAATTCTGATTAAACTCACCAAAAAAAAAAAACCCAGAAAAAAAAATAAAGGAAGAAAGTCTTTGCTGCTGTTCACAGCACCCTGGCCTTTTAGTCCTGCTCACATCAGGTACATGCTGGCATTGGTTTCCCTAACTCTGGCAGCACTACCAGTGCAGAATGGCAAAAACAGCTATTTTGACTCACAGCTTAGGAGGCAGCAAATCATAAATCTGAGCAAGAAAGAGGCAGAAATCTCATCTACTGAAGCAGCTGGGAGATACTCACAGACTTCTTCTGTATTTCTGAAACAGACATTTTAAAAAGGTGTTAGCTCATCATTAACCTTCAGTGCTGCACAGGCTTGCCAAAAGTGATGAAACCTTGAAAAGGAGGGCTAGAAACTACATTTGGTGAAGTCTATGAGTGTTTAATGTAATAGCTTCTCAGTACCTGAATGATGACTGATCTTATATAAATACAAGAAATATCAAAGTACCTTTGTAATGAGACATTTGTTTTAACTAAGGAGCCTGACACTGCACTGTGGTTTCTTGGTTAAATAAGCTGAATCTCCCATCCCACTAATTGACAACCACGTCAGTTTTTCCACTTGAAGTGACTAATGGAAATTTGAATGCCACACATGCTTTTTTGCCTGAAGTTTGCTTAACATCGAACAATTGCAAAGCATTTGTAGATTTAGGCTTTAATATATGGATTTTTCTTGTTAGTCTTTGTTATTCAAAGCCAGAAAAGTCTAGATAGAAAGCAAGAGTGGCATGATCATCTCCAAGCTAAAGAAATCTTACAACACTTGGTAGCCTCTTGGTGAGCTGCAGGCATTTAAATCCTCCAAGGGGAAGCAAATCAGGACAGAGATCTTCTGCCAAATCCCATTCATCAAAGTTCTGTCAACAAAATACTTCAGAAGCTTTAAGGAGAAAATATGCTGAATACAAACTACGATTTATCAGGAAACTTAAAGTATTGAGGTTACCCTTGACCACTGAAAGGTATATGAAGACTGTTTTTTCTTTACAGATTGTAGAATCATTGAATCACAGAATTGTAGAATCACAAAATCATAGAGTCATCAAATCACACAATCGCAGAATCATCAAGGTTGGAAAAGACGTTCAAGATTGTCAGGTCCAACCAACCACCCTACAACCTCCAACCACTAAACTATCTCCTCAAACACCATGATGAAGGTTCTGGTAATTTTTCTCATCTCACAATATATGAGAAATTTTACAGCCTGAAAACAGAGCATGGAGGTTTATATAGGTTTGTATAAATCAGACCCTAGATAAGATAATCTTCTGTAAGAAAAGACAATTTCTTGGAAAAATATTATTTCCCATGGAACAGAGAGAAAAGCAAGTTCTGTTTCTGTTTACATTTAGCTCCGTCAGTCCTCTTTCAGTGGTTGAACTTAGGTGACTTGCTTTTCAGGCATCAGAGTAGACTGGCTCATCTCTTTATCCCAGCAGCCTCAGCAATTTGGGAGGTTCTTAAAGTTTGATGAGGTTGAATCCCTCTGGCCAATACAGTTGGCAGCAGAAATTCCAAAATACCATCTACTCACTATTTTCTTAATACAATATCAAAACTGAAGGGTTCTACAAGATATATGGAAGAGGTTTGAATATGAATTCATCACACACTGATAGTAGACTTGTCATTCACCATAAGTACAGACTTCTACTCTATATATTGTATAAGATTAACATGGTGTTCCAATTTAGACTCCAGGATCACCAAGTCCAGCCCTCACCCCAACATCTCTCCAACCCCTAGACCATGGCCTCAAGTGCTCTAGCTACTCAGTTTTTAAACACCTCTAGGGATGGTGATTCCACCACCTCCTTGGGCAGCCTGTTCCAGCACCCAACCACTCTCTCAGCAACAAACTTCTTCCTAAGATCCAATCTAACTCTTCCCTGATGCAGCTTGAGGCCTTTTGCCCTCGTCCTGTCATTAGTAATTTGGGAGAAGAGTCCAGCACCAGCCTCGCTACAAATTCCTTTTAGGTAGTTGTAGAGAGTTACAGCCCACAACAGATAATAAAAAGGGTATTTTAGGTGGAGCAGAACACTTTTTTGGCAACTAGATGAGAAAAGTCCTATAATTACTTTATATACATGAAACAGAGGATATCTCCTCCCAGTGAAGATTTCCAGAGCTTAATTCATTAATCATTTGGGAGGGCTCACCCTACCATGTTCCAATCCTGTGGATCAGGCTAAAGGGTTAATCAACTTAGCAGTTCAACCAGGATAGGTCAGACTGTCACCATCTCATGCTCAGCAAATGCCAGAGGAGAGACGCAGCATTTGAAAAATAAATAGATTCATATTGTAAGCTCCAAATAAAATGCACTAGCAGAGACAAGGAGCTGGCAGACACTTACAAGAATGTTTTATTGTTGATAATAATTTCATATTGTTGATTAAGAAGAGAGCTGCCATCTATTTAAACTAAATAAAGGCTAAACAGGTTTTGTCACTGCATATTTTCTATGGGCCATTCTAGATGAATCCTTTTTTTTTCTTCCCCCATCTATTCCCCTAAACTCAAAAAAACCCCCAAACCCCAAAACAACAAAACAAAAGCAAAAAAAAACCCAAATAAAAAAATATAATGAAACCCCTACACAGACAGTTTTAGCAGTTTGGAAAAAAGTAGGTATTTTCTAAGCTCCTGGGGACAGATTTTACTCTCCAAGCTGGGAAAAATGCAACACAGCTTCACTGTTATTTCAGCAGAATACCATAACAACTGAGAATAACTCCTGCTGCTTTGTGCTTCTGAGACAAAATTGTTGCCTTTTAGTTCTTGTTTATTCTTAAAAATTAAAAGGGAGTTGAGGATTGTTGCAAAAAGTTGGCTACAGAAGTGCAAATTTGAAAGCTGGAATTTCCATGTGTTATTTTTGTTACTGATTCAATGGCAAAATCCAGCCCTAAATCAAGGCATAAATATGTTTATCAGAGTCCTACTCTGATATGAGTTTGAGTAACAACTTACCCTATGCCCATGAATCAGTTGGCACACTCTTATTGTGATGAAAAGTAGTAGGATCTATTGATGTTAAGAATTCACCTACCAATCCCATGCTCATGACTAAACGTTGAAAGCCTTCACTGTGCTGGTCTCCAGCTTGGTAGAGTCTATCCTCATCAGCAAAGGCTGTTCTGGGGTAGAAACTGTGAAACAAAACTTCCCTAACTGTTTGCAGTAAAAGCACCATCATTTTGGGGCACAAAAAAGACATTGAGTTGCTGGAGTGAATGCGAATAAGAAAAAGATTGGGAAGGAACTGGAGAACAAACCTTGCAAGGAACAGATGAGGGAGCTGAGGCTGGTTAATCTGGGGAAAAGGAGGCTGACGGGAGACCTCATTGCTCTCTGCAACTGCTTGACAGGAGGTTGTAGGGAAGTGGGGGTTGGTCTCATCTCCCAAGGAGCAAGTGACAGTACAAGAGGAAATGGCCTCAGGCTGCCCCAGGGGAAGTTGAGGTTGGCCCTGAGGAGAAACTTCTCCTTCGAAAGGGCCCTCAGGCCTTGGCACAGGCTGCCCAGGGAGGGGGTTGAATCGCCACCCCTGGCAGTGTTTCACAGTCATGGAGACTGGAGCTCAGGGACAGGGTTTAGCGGTGGTCTTGGGACAACTGAGATCAGGGTTAGACTTGATGAGCTTAAAAGTTCTTTTCCAACCTGAATGATTCTGTGATTCTGTTCTGTCCTTGCATTGAAAACAACTTTTGCATGGACACTGATACCCAGTAAAAGGGTTATAGAGAAGGGGCTGTCTATTTGTTTAGCCAGAGCACCAGGCTGACACACAGCAATGACTCTGGCATCAAGACCTGTGTGCAAGTCCACATTTCTATTTGGTAAGGAGCAGGACTGAAGAAAACCCCAGGAGACAGCCTTGGGGAGAAACATTCTCTCTGCTCAGTTCCCTCTTGCCTACAGCACAGCAGAAGCCATCATGGCAGGATACACTTAAAGGCATAAACCTGTTTTAATATCCTGTGAAGGCTTTATATGGGTTATCTATTACACAATAGGAACCAATTAGTCGTGGGGAATTGATGCAAAGGAATAAGAAAGCACTGTGCTATTTAGATCTCACTGGGAGGTGACAAGGTAATGCCTACTTCAACAGATTCACGCTTCTCATTGAACAAAGCACTCAGAAACAGTTATTTTATCAAGCTTTAGGTACAACAACAACAACAAAAAGCAGTAGGTGTGCATTGTATAAGGAATTTCCCCATCTTTCCAACTCCTTGCTCAGGAAAAGCTTTAGATCTGCACACAAAATTACACCTTCAAGTCTCAAAAAGTCACACAGGCAAAGCACCAGCTTTTGAATCGGCTGGGAGGTGCAATCCAAAATGTGATCAGATACCACTGTGGTAGTCAACCCACTTCTGCATTTCACACACAGATGCCACAGCTGTGCCTCACAGGATGCTGCTTTGCTATTGTTTTTGATTTCATCCCCACCATGGCAACAGGCAGGAGTGACGCTGTGCTCCCACACCAGTGTCTTGCAAAACTTCATGTCACCACGAAGCTTAAGTCTATGTTGTCATGGATTGCACTTCTGATTGACCTAATCCCGCACAGACCAAGGCTCTGCAGTGTTGGCTGGCGGGCAGAGCTCTGATCCCATCAGGAATTATCCTGATAGCTTTCCTGTGAAATTAGCACAGCTCAGGGATGAGAGAAAATCCCTCACTGGCAGCCTTTCTGTAGTGGGATCATAAAATAAATCATAGAATAATGGAATGGCTCTGGTTGGAAAGGTCCTTACTCCACTACCCCCCTTGCCATGGGCAGCAACAACTTTCAACTAGGCTTGGCTGCTCAAGGCTTCATCCAGCCTGGCCTCAAACACCTCCAGGACATAGATACTCCTCTTTGGTGGAAGCCTGGGTGCAGGAAGCTGTCTCTGAGAGTTGCTGAGCTCTTGGAACACAGATATCTGATGGAATATAATCAAATTAAACCTGACCATTCCTATGCATCTAAGTAGGTGCTTCAGCCTCTCTAATACTGCTGGTAAGGAATACACATGAGCTGATGTCTTTCCTTCAGCAGGATGGCAAAGGTAGAGGCTGACAGCCAAAACAAATTTAATGTGTCGTCACCAGCCAACCCCTGGAGTCTGAGAAGGAGGAAAGAGTCAGTGAGTTCATGTCAGCTGTGATTAGCAGGGACCAAACTTTTTCAGGTTCATCTTCTGCTGCTGTAATAGAGCAAAAGCAGCAGTGAAAGTGTAAAGGCTCAGGCTGCAGCTGAGAGCAACACCAGCAGCTCTTTAAAGGACCTTGGAACAGAGCTAATGTCTTGGCAAGGAACATGAGCATCATTAGGGCACTCTTGCGTGATGTTAGAACAGCATTACCATGGAGCAGACACCTCCAGATGCCAAGAGATACCCACGCGACACTGAAACTGCTACTGGAAGTCTACAGATCATTGAGCACCCTGGAAAATCCTTCTGGATGGTACTGAAAAGTAGTAGTTTGGCTGTGTTGATATTGATGTTGGAGATGTTTTCAAACATGGTGGCTTCACAGATTTATTCCAAGGTGATTGTGCAGTTGTCATAGGAATGGTTTGGAAGACATTACAGTTGCACCAGGGGAAGCTGAGCTTGGACATTAGGAAAAGCATTTGTATTGAAAGAGTTTTCTGGTCTTGGCACAGGCTGCCCAGGGAGAGGGTTGAATCGCCATCCCTGGATGTGTTTCAAAGTTGTGGAGATCTGAAGCTTAGGGACAGGGTTTAGCGGTGGCCTAGGAACAGTTAGGTTAGTGATTGGACTTGATGATCAGAGATGTCTTTTCAAACTCAATTTTATGATTCTTTAATCAGACTGAACTCCATGATCTGCTTCAAAACGATAGAAAACACTGATGCTCTAAGCTAGCTAGAGCTACAAGATGTTGGTGCACAGATTGCTGTCCTTCTCAGCCCTTAATTAAAAAATGAGCATGGGTCCTTGAAAGATGTGAAATTATAGCTGAATTACAGATTGCTTCACCAGAAAACTCATTAGACAGGTTGTGCTGAACATCGTAAAGTATCACGTGTGTTCCTAGCATGGAGTGCAGATTGACAGCCAGCAGAGGAGCACAAAGAGATGAGGATTGGTGAGGGCAGGGATACATTCACCTGCCTAGTAAGGTCAGGATTGGTAGGGAGAAGGGCCAAGAAGAGCTATGTAATGCAAATCCAGGACAACTACTGCTGCCAGTGTGGGTTAATGTGGATACGCTTGAAATACTTGGCAGCTCACTTCCATAGCAAACTTCTTTCTCTGTTTTTGTTCGACTTCTCAGGCTGCTCTGTAGGCTCTGAGTATTTTCAAAATATTTTTCAGTGGAGGGTTAACCTATTAGAAATTGGCTTTGCTACCATTTCCTGGAAATAGAACTTCCTTGTAGGTGTTCTATTACATTTGTGTTCAGATACTCTTCCCAAACTCTTCCCACCCTGTGCCATGAACTCCTTGACAAATTTCAATTTATGTAGCCTAAGGAAAGGAACATCGTCTGCTCTTCCTTCCCTTCCTTGTACACTAGACACCTACAGTAGTCTCTCAGTCCTTCAGCGGAACAAATGGTGACTGCCCTGGGACACCGGATCCCAAATAACTTCACAACTCATGAAGCATCTGCTTATGGTGTAAACTGAAACTGCTGACAAGTTCAGCCTGTCTCTGATAACTGACAGGTTCACACAACTGAGGAGGAGTCTGAAGTGAGAAAATAAAACACTGTCTTCATTCACAGTGAGTTCAGTAAGAATTTCTTAAATGCAAAGTTTCATACTTAGGGAGTAAAATTGCTGCTCTGCAATAACTTCTGGCAATGTTCATTCTGGAACATGCTGTCCAGAGAAGTGGTGGAGTCACCATCTTTGAAGGTGTTCAAAAAATGTGCAAACCTGGCACTTGGAAGCATGGTTTAGAGGGCATTGTTTAGTTGGGTTGATGCTTGGACCTGATGTTCTTGGAGGTCTTCTCTTCCAACCTTAAAGATTCTAAGTGGTTTATGTGGTATGTGGCAGGGTTGGTTGGCATACACCTTGGCCTGGCAGCCAGTGTGAGCAGAGGTCCATTGCCAGGAAGTTATTCATTAACTGACTTGTCTATCCATGTAATTGTGTGTTACTCCAATGTGCTCACCAAATGCAAACAGGTTTTAATCTAAGGATTGCTCATGAACTCTTCAGTTTCACTTGTTACTTCTGAGAATGCAACTGTCAAATAAAGTTTTAATTACTTTAAAATTTATAAACACACTGATACAAGAACACTGTTTGGGTTTTTATATGTAGTATGCCTTTCAGTTTAAGAAATCACTACTATTCAGTAACCTGAATACAGACAAACAACAAATGGGCTCCTTACATAGTAGGAGTAAAAATCCTTTTCAGCCATTTAAAGAATAATGTATCAAGTTTTCTATCATTTGCCCAGCTCTAGAGTGAAATTTATCTGTGATTCTAGCCTAACCACCTTCAAGTAAGACTTTGCTCCTATTTAAGTCATTAGCAAACCTGTTCTGCTGAATCTGGATAGGCCTTGAAGACTTGCACATGTTCTTACTCAGCCATGAAGTCAAATGTGTTGCACCCCTGCTATAGAATCATCAAATCATTAGGGATCACAAGGGACCTTGAAAGATCATCTAATCCAATCCCCCTGCCACAGCAAGTGGAACCAAGTCACATAGGAACACGTCCAGGTGGGTCTTGATCGTTTCCAGAGAAGGAGACTCTACAACCCCACTGGGCAGCCTGTTCCAATGCTCGGTTACCCTCACTGGAAAGAGGTTCCTGCTGATAGTTGTATGGAACCTCCTCTGTTCCAGCTTGCAACTATTGCCCCTTGTCCCATCACCACATGACCTTGAGAAGAGCCTGGCTCCATCCTCCTGACACTCACCCCTCACATATTTAGAGACATTAATGAGATCACCTCTCAGCCTCCTCTTCTCCAAGCTAGAGACCCAGCTCCCTCAGCCTTTCCTCATAAGGGAGGTGCTCTACTTCCTTCATCATCTTTGTTACTCTACACAGGACACCCTGCAGCAGCTTTGTGTCCTTCTTGAACTGAGGGGCCCAGTACTGGACACAATACTCCAGGTGCAGTCTCACCAGTGCAGAGTAGAGGGGAAGAAGAACCTCTCTCAATCTGCTAATCACCCCTTGTCTGATCCTCCCGAGGATGCTGTTGGCCCTCTTGGCCACAAGAACACATTGCTCATAGTCATCCTGCTGTACACCAGGACCCCCAGGTCCCTCTCTCCTACACTGCTCTCCAACAGGTCAGTCCCCAACTTATTCTGGTCCCCGAGGTTGTTCTTGCTCAGATGCCAGACTCTACACTGACCCTTGTTGTACCTCATTCAATTTCTCCCTGCCCAGCTCTCTAGCCTGTTCAGGTCTCGCTGAATGGCAGCACAGACTGCTGGGGTTTCGGTGACACCACCCAACTTTGTGTCATCAGCAAACTTGCTGACAGTGCACTCTAGTCCCTCATCCAAGTCATTAATGAATAGATTGAAGAGGACTGGTCCCAGCACTGATCCTTGGGGGACCCCACTAGATACAGGCCTCCAACCAGACTCTGTCCCATTGACCACTACTCTCTGGCTTCTATCCTGCAGCCAGTTCACAATCCACCTCACTACCCAACCATCCAGTCCGCACTTTCACAGTCTGGCTGCGAGAGTGCTATGTGAGACTGTGTCCAATGCCTTCTTGAAGTCAAGATAGACCACATCCACTGCTCTGCCATTGTCTAGCCACCCAGTTATACCCTCATAATAGGCTATCAGGTTGGTCAAGCACGACTTCCCCTTGGTGAAGCCATCCTGACTGGCCCTAATGACCCTCCTGTCCTTGATGTCCTCCTGCCTTGTGACCTACTGCCATGTATTCACATATTAAAGACGCATGTGCAGCTAACCTTGAAAATTAAGCTATTCAATAAAACTAAGAATTGAACATCTGTTTTTCAAAAAAATAAGCAAAAAAAGATAAATGCACTGACTCATGAGCATTTAATTTGCATAGTAATGACCTTACTATTGGCAAAGTGATTTTTTTCCTATTGGGCAGTGATTTATCTTCCTACATTAACAATTATTGGACGATATTTTAAATAATTGGGTGGTTGGGTTTTTTTTAAGAAAAAGAGCTTAGAAAACATTGAGATTTCAACTGCACTGCCAAATGTTATTCCTAGTGTCTGAGTTATTTTCTTAAAAGCAGCACAAAATTTCTGTTTAAGAACACACATATATTTAGTGTGTGATGGATGAATGAGCAGTATGTACCCAACAGATCCACCTAATCTGGCAAGCAATTTCTTAATATTTATATGTAAATATATATTCATAGTTCATAGAATCATAGAATGTAGTTGGTTGGAAAAGACCTCCAAAGGTCTGGACCAACCTCCCTACAATAAGCAGGGACATGACTAATGAGAACAGATTGCCCAGAGAACAACCCATCCTGACGTGGATGGCACCAGGGATGGGTGTCCATCACCTCTCTGGGCAGCCTGTTCCAGGGATCCCCATCCACAGATTCCAGACCTTTTCCTTCTGTCCAGCCTCACTCTGCCTTTTTCCAGCTTCAAAACATGACCCCTCATCCTATCATTCTCAGCCCCTGTGAACAGTCATCCTCAGCCTTCTGACAGCCCCTTTCAGGGACTGGAAGGTTAGTGTAAAGTTCCCCTGGAGCCTTCTCCTCTTCAGGCAGAACAACCCCAACTCTCTCATGTGGATATATATATATATCTATATCCACATATATCTATATATATGTATACACATTTATCTACACACATACACACATATACATATTCCTGTAGCGCTATGTATAGAGAGATATATTCACATACACATACCACTTTATAATATTCGATTTTTGCTAATTCACTGTAAATATTTCATGCAAAAATGAAGCAAGTATGTGTTGACTGGTGACATTAGTGTTCCTACACAGATTCGAACATTAAGAATAATTGTATTGTAGTAAAAGCCCACCAAGTCTAAGAACAGCATCACCACATGCTCATTGGTTATCTATTAACATGCTTATGAAATGCAAAGTGCAGGGCACTGAGTTATTAGGATAAGAGGTTTTTCTTCCTTTATTGAGTAATTAATGTTTATTTTCCATGTAAAAGTGCTTCATGTCATAGAAATATAGAATCATTAAGATTGGTAAAGATCTTCCAGATCGTCATGTCTGACCTTCTGGCATTAGGTCATATCTTAGGTGGAGGGGAAAGCCAAGCAAAGCAACTTTAAATGAACAATTTTATGTAGCTTTCTTTTATGCAGCAAGAACAAAACAAATCAAAGACTTGCAGAGGCAGAATCAAATAATCATAGAATCAGGGAGTCATAGAATCAGGGAACCATAGAATTGCAGAATTATAGAATCAGACTCACAGAATGGTTTTGATTGGAAAGGACTTTCAAAGTGCATCTAGTTCAAACTTCCTGCAATAAATAGGAAGATCATAGAATCATAGAGTCATTAGGGATCGGAAGGGACCTTGAAAGATCATCTAGTCCAATCCCCCTGCCACAGCAGGATCACCTAGACCAAGTGGCACAGGAACACACCCAGGCAGGTTTTGAATATCTCCAGAGAAGGAGACTCTTCAACTAGATAGGTTGAATCTTTCTGTGATCCTCTTTTAGGATAAAATCCATTACATACTTAATCATGAACAATTTTCTGTCTCATACAACCAGTAGGAGGTTAAATTTGAAAGAGCAGTGTTTTATAATTTTCAGCTTCCTTATTTTATATCTTCTCATTAAGCCTAGCTGAGTTCTCCAAACATCTTCCTCCTGTACAGAAATACGAGCTGTCTCAAGGTTCAAAGCAACAGCCACAGTCCCATTTCCAGCTTTAGGAAGATTAGATCTTATTCCTTGCACAGCACCTTCAGCTGGGAGGGGATGTTCTTTCCCTCCAAGCCCAATCTGATGAAGCTGGCAGAAGTATAAAGCCATTGATACCTTTATCCAGAGGAAAAATAAACATGCTGTGTACCTGGGGAAAACCAAAGTTTTACAGCTAAAGCTGGGTCTATTATTTTTTTATTTATTTATTTTTTTTGTGTGTTAAATCCTGCATTTTTGCTCTTCAATCTGATGTTGGAAAAATTAGAATAATGCATCCCTTCAGAAGGTAAAAATATTCTGATTCAGTTTGGGCTCTGCCCAACAAGGAGGAAAGCTGGCTGCATATGCTTTTTTAAGCTTCATTTTTCCTGTGAATATTGTGCTCTAGACTCACATTTTACTGCTTCCTAGCTTGCAAAAACACTTCTTCAGGCCATACATCTCCAACAGCTGCCTTCTTACATAAATACACTGACATGTCCTATTTACTGCAAATTCCCAGAGCAGGGCGCTGCTAAATTCCAAAGACAACCAGAAAAAATGCACTGGAATGGAGCTGCACAAAATATCTTCAGCCTCTCAGAGATGCCCTTCTTTCTGTCTCCAGAGGAAGAGGAGACATCTTCTCACTCCAAGACTTTGAATTTTAGTGTAAAAGTTTAAAACATTAACAAGCATGGCTTAGCATAGAAGACCTCTGGTTTATACGCGCGCACACACACACTCAAGATTAGTATTTTGATTTTTTTTGAGACTAATTTAACATCCTAGAGCACCAAAGCCTTACTCCATGCCTCTCTGATGGGTTTGGATCACAGCTATTGAGAATCAAAAATCATAGAATCATTTAGGTTGGAAAATGACTCTAGGATCATCTAGTCCAACAATTAACTCAGCACTGCCAAGTCCACCACTACCACATCTACACAACCTTTAAAGACCTCTATGCTCTCTGGGCAGCTTGTCAGCCCTTTCTGTTAAGAAATTTTTCTTCATATCTAACCTAAACCTCATTTGCCATAACTTGAGGCCTTTCCTTCTTGTCTTGTCTCTTGATACTTGGAAGAAAAGGCTGGCATCTACCTCACTCCAACCTCCAGAATTTCATGGAGTTGTCTAGAATGAGAACATCTCCCCTAAGCTTCCTGTTCTCCTCATCAGATTTGCGCTCCATATCCTTCCTCAGCTCCACTGTCACTCTCTGGACATGTTCCAGCTCTTCAATGTCCTTCTGGCAGTAAGGGTATCAACATTGAACCCAGAGTTCTCAGTGTAAGTGCCCAGTACAGAGGGACAATCACTTTCCTAGATTTGGCCACACTAACACTGACACAGACCAGGATGCTGTTGGCCTTCCTGGCCACCTGGCCACGCATTGGCTCATAGTTATGGAGCATCTTGTGGCCACAGTGACCACAGAATCATAAAATGGCTAGAGTTGGAAGGGATCATCCAGTTCCAATCCCTCTTCATAGGCAGGGATACCTTCACTAGATCAGGTTACTCAGGGCCCCATCCAACCTGGCTGTGAACACTGCTAGCAATGTGGAAACTGCAACTTGCTTGGGCAACCTGCATCTCAGCGCCTTCACAGCAAAGGGCTTTTCTCATGTTCAACCCAAATCTCCTCTCTTCAAGGCTGCAACCCTTTCCCATTGTCCCCTTGTTACCACCTGTGTCAAAATCCCTGCCCCAACTTTCTTGTAGGTCCCCTTTAGGTACTGGAAAGCTGCTCTAAGGTCACTTTAAGCCTCCTCTTCTACAGACTAAACAACCCCAACTTGCTCAGCCTTTGCTCACAGGGGAAGTGCTCCAGCCCTCTGATCACTTGAGTTGCTCTCCTCATTTCAACCTTTCAGTTTTCACTGACCATCACAGACATTAACCAAAGGTTTTCCACAGACACCCAAAAGCAAGGCCACAACTAGATGAGTTTTGCTAAGGTGGACTCGACTCTCTGCTCAGTCCTGGAGTGTGAATGCTGGATGGCAACTGGGCTTGTGCCAGGCCAAGTTGAAGACCAGTGGCTGTTTTTCCCTTGGAGGACTGGGGAAGCCTCCTGTTGAACATGAACACTTTGCAGGTGTTTGTCTAACAGCTCGTTTGCACAAGCCCTGTTTTTAAAACACCCTAAGTAAACTGTACTTTTGTTCTCTCCTGTGTATGTGTGCTTTGAGAGCTTTATTGAATGTTGAGAGTTTGTTCAGGCTCCTGAATGCTGCCTTCTGCAGTTTAATATGCAACGATGAACCTGCAATCACAATGGTCCCTCTATTATCATTGCATCAGTTGATGGGATTTCTAGTCCCTATGTGCAAACCCAATGGAAACGGTTCACAGGCACCTTCTCTGCCACCAAAGCCAGGTAAGGACTAACTAAGGGGTTAAGATAATCACTGTTCCTAGATGTCGTGGAATTTTGATAAGATTAGCAAGAGCTGACTGAAACGTTTGGACTGCTGATAGGAAATGGAAAGCTGCTCCTTATCCCAAGTTCCCAAGTGTTTTTCTGGAAGGTACTATTAGAGGGAAAAATTATCACCGGAGGAGTAGTACATACCCTGCTGCTACTAACGGGAAAACATGCAGTGACTCAATAAATAAAGTTAGCTATCAGCTTGTTTTGACCCAGTGAGCCATCAGGAAAAAGCAAATAATATAAATATCAACCAAAGTCTGTAAATATGAATGAAATTATTTGTAATTATTTGTTAGTACCACCAGTTTGGTCCATCACTTTCCCTTCAGACTGTTCCTTGCTAGAAGAGCAGACTTTTTTCATCCTTTATTGAGGATTTAATCTTTATTTTTCATATAAAAGCGCTTTGCATCATGTCGATAATTAGAACAATAAGGAAGCACTCAATAAACAATGTTCTGAAAAAAAATTTTCCAGAAATGATGTTGTTATTCTTCCCTGTGGTTTCCATTTGCTTTGGTTTTTCGGTTGGGGTTTTTTATTTTTCCCCTTGAAATGTCTAAACAGTTTAAGCATTCCTGGAAAGTATTTATGGTTTTGCTTTTATGCACTTCCTTCTTTTAAGTGCTTCTCTCCCAAGTTGGATT
Organism: Upupa epops; assembly: GCA_013397515.1. Classification (NCBI taxonomy): domain Eukaryota; kingdom Metazoa; phylum Chordata; class Aves; order Bucerotiformes; family Upupidae; genus Upupa; species Upupa epops. The sequence continues at coordinate 665,385 of VZRI01002908.1, forward strand.
CTCCTGAGGCTGGCACGCCAGTCTTCATGCGGCACCAGCCGCGGTGTTTACACTAACAGAGTCCAACCGCATCTCGGTTACTGCATCATCTTTTTTGCTGCAGTTTGAAAACACTGATGCTCATTCACATGAACCTGAGGCTTAGACTACCCCATTCATTTCTCCTACACCTTGCTTAGTAATGCAGAGTTCCTCAAGGATGACATCTCAAGGGATGATCTGGGTAATGTCATTCCTTACTCTCATGGAAAACAAGGTGCTTAGCATCATTAGGTGATCATCCCTTTGTACTGGCCAGTGAGGTCTAACCTCACTGGTCTAACCTCACAGGTCTACCTGCTAACCACAGATTCAGGTTTCAGCCCCTCACTCCCAGAATGGTGTTGAGGGGCTGGAGGTTGTCCAGAGAATGGCAGCAAAGCTGGAGAAGGGTCTGGAGCACCAGTGCTCTGAGGAGAGACTGACAGAACTGAAGGGTTTTAACAGGAGAAAAGCAGTCTCAGGGGAGAACTCACTCTCCACAATTTCTTGTAATTCAGGAGGTTGGAGTGAGGTGGTGGTCAGTCTCTTTTCTGAAGGATCAAGCAACAGAAGATGAGGAAATGAAATTAAGTTGTGCCACAGAAACCCTGTTTCTTTGAAAGGTTGGTCAAGCTTGGCCCAAGCTGCTCAGGGAAGTGTGTAATTTCTCAGCTGTGGAGGGACTTAAAAGCCATGCTGACATGGTGCTGAGGGACATTTCTACTCTGCCCTGAAGTGTAATGCTTGGGACCTTACCTAGAGTATACTGTCCAGTTCTGCAGCCTCAAGCACAAGAAGGATGAGGACTTGTTGGAGCAAGGCCAGAGGAGGCCACGAAAATGCTTAGAGGGCTGGAGAACCTCTCTTATGAAGACAGGCTGAGAGAGTTGGTCTTGCTCACTCTGGAAAGAAGATGACTCCAGAGGTGTCATACAGTGATGTTCCAATCCCTGAAAGGGGTGCTGGGGTAGACTTTTCACAGGTACAAGGAACCAAAGGATGAGGGTTCATGGTTTGAAACTGGAAAAGGGCAGATTGAGCCTGGACAGGGGGAAGAAGTTGTGAAATCTGAGGGTGGGGGATCCCTGGAACAGACTGCCCAGAGTGGGGGGTGGAGGCCCCATTCCTGGAGCCATTCCAAGTCAGGATGGATGGGACCTGTAGCAATCTGTTCACAGGTTCACAGGGAACAAAGCAGAGAACAAGTTCTCAATAGAGATGTTCATGTCCTCAGGAGTTTTCATTTTAACTCTAGGATCAAGCTGTAGCTATGATGGCCTTTTAAAGGACTACTGCTGGCATCCAGAATTCAGATCTATGTGAGATAGCAAGAATATATTTAATATCCCATCCCTAGAGACATTCCAGGTCAGGCTTGATGAGACTATTGAAGTTAGAGATGTCTCTGCTTATTGTAAAGGGGTGTTGGACTAGACCATCCTTGGAGGTCCCTTCCAACCCAATACATTCTATGACTCTATGATTCCATGACTTGGCAGTGTTGGTATAATTGTTGTATTTGAGCTTAAAGGTCTTTTCCAAACTATATCTATATATATATTATCTATGATTCTCTGATTTGGAAATCTCAGTGCATCACATATGTGAAGATCCTGAGCATCCTGGGTGGAGCACTTTAATGCACGTATGAACTGTAATCATAGAATCATAGAATGTATTGGGTAGGAAGGGACATTTAAAGAACATCTAGTACAATCCTGCTACAACAAACAGGAACATCTTAATAGCACTTAAGCTATTCTAGGATAAGGGGTGAAAACCCAAGGAGCCCAACTAGTGTTTTGAAGATCAAATAAAAATTCCTTCTAAATCCTGGTTGTATCTAATCCCTTCTTGCCCTCCCAGGACTGTTTTTGTAGAGAACATGGCATGCCCTGTAGTAAACCCCCAGTGCAGATGCAGCGTTAGGAATTCAGAGCTGGTAGTTTCCCACCACTGATTGTTTATAAAATGAGGGTAAAGGAGTAAAGAATCTTTACCAGAAATCAGCTGCAACAAAACAGAGAAGAGGGAATAAAACCTCCAGTCCTTTTCTGCAGTGGCTTCAGAAATGCAAGTTTGAGAATATTAATGGAACTACCAGTAATTAGTGGTTAAAAATAAAAGACCTATGGCTAGCCATAATTTATGACACATCGAGCTTTTATGGAATGGTTGCAATTGGCTAATTAATTTCTAGCATATGTTCAACAATTTATGTTCAAACATTAGCAGAAATAGTTGAAGGGAACATAGTCTTTTACAGCCCTGATGGTAGCAACCACACTGTCTGATTGATCCACTTAGTATTTTTAGTGAAATCCAGTGCATCTGAGTACTTTTGAGAATATTATTTCTTTACTAATTAATAGGCCTAACCAGCCTGTTGGATTATAGTTTGCAGATTGTTTTGAATGACTTAACCAGTCTTTGGCTTCCTGCTACTCATTTTCCACCATGTGGGATAAAAGAGGTCAAGGTACGCAGCAGAACTATGATTTATTGATTTACACTGTGTAAGGGTTACAGTCATCTTGGCAAGACTTTGTTTTCCTAGTGGCTTAAAAAAAGGCTATTAGGCAATGACTAATATTATTATTCCTCTAATTTAACATGATTAAATGGTTGTATTTTATTTGGCAGTGGCTGGTTCAGACTGAGCAACAAGGAAACAATCGCTAGAGTGATGGGTGTCTTGGAAGGTCTAACTGAGGCAGATCAGAAGAGTTGTTGCTTTTGCTTGAGTGTGGACTTGGAGGATGTTGGGCAGTTTCTTTCAATTAGAAAATTCATCTGATGGCATTATGAATATGTAGTTCTATGCTATTTACACTTATACAATTAATGTAAAAGGGGGAAAAAAGTTCAAATAACTTTGATTCTGTCATTTCAACAGGAAATTAAACCCTTAATCATACATCTTTTTGCATGAGTGATGTGAAAACCTTCTTCCTGGAAAGGGTCATCAGGCCTTGGAACAGGTTGCCCAATGAAGGGATTCAATCACCATCCCTGGATGTGTTTCACAGTCAAGGAGATCTGGAGCTTAGGGCAGGGTTTAGAGGTGGCCTTGCAACAGTCAGGTTAAGGGTTGGACTTGAACTTTAAGGGCTTTTCCAACCTGAACAATCCTATGATTCTGTGATTCATGGCGTGTTTTACACAAATTAATCCCAAACATTACTTGGACTGCTAAGAAGTGGTAATAGAGTCCATATTCTTGGAAAGACCACTATTGTGTATGTCTGAGTGGCTTTTCTCATTCACAGGAAGTTGGTCACCTTTATTTTCAGCAACCATCTGTTCTCAATAAAATCTTTAAGGAGAAGGATTGGAGCAGAAAAGAGTAGGAGAGCAATGCAGCACCCTACTGAAGTCCCAGAAGAGCAGTTCTAGAAGCTGTCCAGACAGGTTGTGGAGCCTTCTCCAGAGACAAACCAAACCCATCTGGATGTGTTGCTATGGGATCTTTGCTATGTGATCCTTCTCTAGCAGAGCAGTTGGATTGGGTGATGTTTAGTGGTCCTTTCCAATTTTTGTGATTCTATGAATAGACGTGCTGTCAGGCAACAGGTTAGCATAAGGGGCTGTGAAGTTTGTCTTGCCTGACAGCATCATCATCATTACATTCCTATGATACCATGATCATTCCCTGGTGGATCTGCAGCCAAATGGAAGTTGTAACCAAGCATCACGTGTCATCCCTGTATATGCAGTTAATTCTGGCTAAATCCCACTAGATACATATGGAAAGGCACAGGCCAAGTTCTTTTGGGTTGTTTGCTTTGCAAATTAATGATTCAGGCTGCTTTCCATGGGAAAAAGCATCCACTTTTAGTCAAGTGTGCGTAGATAACCTCTTCCTTCCTGTTCAATCACAAGGTCCAAACAAATATTATTAAATTACCTCCAAGCAAAAACATAATCCTTGATGTTCAGATGATGTTAAGGAGAAAAATATAATTAAAATATAACCTTTATCTTTAGATGACACTAGAAGACCCCATTTCAGATAGGATAATATGGACAGTGTGCTTTGCTTATTGCAGCAGTGATGTTGTTATGCATGAAAAGACACAAGAACACTCAGGAAGATAAAAAAAAAAAGGAATTCATCATGTTACTTACAAAGTTTCCTTTTATCTTCCTTTAACTTTGAGAAACATGTTTGTTTTTACTGAAGGTCAGACATTCCCAAGTGTGCTGGTCATATGTACAGGCAGTGCACTGGAAATATTAAATCACACATTGTCTTTGGTGTGTCATTCCAGCTTCTTGATGCAGAAATAAACCTTCACTTTTTGATTGTTTATAAGCAACGCCACAGTTGCTTTGGCATTATTAATGACACGGAGCTGCTGGTTTGTATTATTGAAAATTTTTACAGCTTTTCTACAAACTTGTATCACCAACAGGGAGGAATTCTTCCCTGAACAAAGCAGAAGTGTAATTTGCTTGGAACTTAACAAAAAATAGTATGTCTGGAAGAAGGTGAAGTCAGAATTCACTGAGCTAGAGGCCTCAGACCACTTGTGCCCTTCATAAAGCAGGCAAGGACCAGGCTCTAACTCACCATCTACCACCAGAACATCTTACGACAGAGATGTTGCCCATATTTGACTTGTATTGGGCAAATATTGTTTGCTCAGAATCTATTATAGAGCTTGTGTATCTCCTTGACAGCTCTCTCCAGCTCAACAAAAAGCATTTCAGTACTGAAAAGAAAACACTGGGGACAACCCTAGCTGGCTGTCCTGTAGACAACCAAAGGAAGACAGTAAGGTGAAGCAGGAAATCATATGGTCCCAATCAGACTTTCTGCTCTAACCTTGAAAGCCCAAATTAGATGGAAGCATTGTTCTCTCCAGCATCCCTAGAAATCAGGAAAGGATCTATGGAGAAACAAGGACAAGCCTGAAACAACCTCTCAGAATCAATCAGAGTAATTTTTTATGGCCTCGGAGACAAATTGACAAAGCAGCCAGGGATGAGCCTTGTATCTCACGAATTACATCACTTTGATACTGAATAAGTAATCTGGCTGAGCAAAGATATGGTAGCTACACTCTTGTTTACTCTACAGGTCCTGGAAAGAACCCAGAACATCAGCAAGCTACACTGATCTCTTTTCTTTGCTCTGAGAGCCCACGTTTGGACATCCCTACACCCTCCCCCTCCCTCACCTTGTACCAGATCACTTTCCAAAGCTCTTTCCTAACATGCTAGTCATGTGTATGCCCTGAGGGTCCACAAAATGAATCACTTGTATTCCAGAACATAGCTAGAACTTTTGTGATCCGTGAGACCTCACAAACTAGATGTAAGGAGAAGGCTGATTAGTACCAATTGTTCTTCTTCAAGTTGTCCACCCTCAAAACATCTGGAGCATGAGCACTGAAATCATAGAGTCATAGAATGTGTTGAGTTGGAAGGGACCTCCAAAGGTCATCTAGTCCAACACTCCCTACAACAAGCAGGGACATCTCTAACTAGAACAGCCTCATCAAGCCTGATCTGGAATATCTCCAGGGATGTGGCCTCAAATGCATTATTTCTATCACACATAGACCTGAATTAAGGATGCCAGCAGTAGTTCTTTAAAAGGCCATCATCATTACAGCTTGATCCTAGAGGTAAAATGAACACCTCTGAGGACTGGGAAAGGTGGAAATTCCAAGGCATCACCTAAAGATCACCCAACACTGGCAGTGGTTGCAGAAGAAGGGGGAAGGAGATCTCAGAAACAAAATCTACTTTGTCTCTACTCTGTGAAGGTACCGCCTCATTGTTGAGTGCATGTGTCATATAAAACCAAAGTTTTTGGGGCTCATAGAATCATTAGGGATCGGATGGGACCTCGAAAGATCATCAAGTCCAATTCACCTGCAACAAGCAGGATCACCTAGATGAAACTGCAAAGGAACAGATCTAGGTGGGTCCTGAACATCTCCAGAGAAGGAGACTCCTGAACCCCCCCTGGACAGCCTGTTCCAATGCTCCATTGACCTCACTGGGAAAAAGTTCCTTCTGATATTTCTATGGAACTTCCTCTGTTCCAGGTTGCAAGCATTACCCCTTCTCCAATCACCAGATGACCTTGAGAAGAACCTGGCTCCATCCTCCTGACACCCACCCCTCACATATTTATAGACATTAATGAGGTCACCCCTCAGTCTCCTCTTCTCAGCCTCTATCAGCCTTTTCCTCATAAGGGAGGTGCTCTACTTCCTTCATCATCTTTGTTGCTCTACGCTGGACACCCTCCAGCAGCTCTGTCTCCTTCTTGAACTGAGGGGCCCAGAACTGGACACAATACTCCAGATGCAGCCTCACCAGTGCAGAGTAGAGGGGGAGAAGAACCTCTCTCAGTCTGCTAACCATTCCCCTTCTGATCCCCCAGAGGATGCTGTTGGCCCTCTTGGCCACAAGAACACCTTGCTGGCTCATAGTCATCCTGCTGTCCACTAGGACTCCCGAGTCCCTTTCTCCTACACTGCTCTCCAACAGGTCAGTCCACAACCAATCCTGGTTCCTGGGGCTGTTCTTGCCCAGATGCAAGACTCAACACTGACCCTTGTTGTACATCATTCAGTTTCTCTCTGCCCAGCTCTCCAGCCTGTTCAGGTCTCACTGAATGGCAGCACAGTCTGCTGGGGTGTCGGTGACACCACCCAGCTTTGTGTCATCAGCAAACTTGCTGACAGTGCACTCTAATCCCTCATCCGGGTCATTCATGACTAGACTGAAGAGGACTGGTCCCAGTACTGATCCTTGGGTGACTTGACTAGATCCAGGCCTCCAACTAGACTTTGTCCCATTGACCACTACTCTCTGGTTCTATCCTGCAGCCAGTTCACAATCCACTTCACTACCCAATCATCCAATCCACACTGCCTTAATTTGGCTGCGAGGATGCTATGTGAGACTGTGTCAAATGCCTTCCTGAAGTCATGCCTTAGATGGGTCATCCCATGACAACATGTCTAATGTCTGTGGGGAGTAGAAAACTTCACATTATAAAGTGTTAGCCAAAAATATAACCGATGGTTTCAGATACATTCCAGTCTCTGTACTGAAAAGCCAAGTGTGGGAGGGCAGTAAGCACACTGATCCTGAGCCCCTGGATAAGGTGGCAGGTGGGTAGCAGGAACATGAACCTCATGTGTTACAGCTCAAGGGCTTCCAGTGAGACAGGTCTTACAGTGCATCTGCCAGTGCAGGTGTCACCTCTGTCCATCAGTTCTCTTAGCTGAGGAATCCTTTGCTCTCCTCTGCAGGACACAGCTGCCAGGTGTCATGTTTGGCACAAAGCATTGCCAACATGCAGGATTGCGGGTGGACAGCTGGGTACAAGCTCACATATCACTGCAAGGCCACTGAGGTGCTGGAGGGGATCCAGAGAAGGGCAATGAAGCTGGGGAAAGATCTAGATCACAAGTGCTTGGAGGAGCAGCTGAGGGAACTGGGTGCTGATTTGCCTACAGAAAAGAAGGCTGGGAACAGACCTTGTCACTCTCTACTGCTATGGAGGGTGGAGTGAGGAAGGAGACAGCCTCTTTCCTTGGTGACAAAGAATGGGACTAGAGGAATCTGGTTGCACCAGAGGAGGTTAATCTAGATGTTAGGAATAATTTCTTCACAGAAAGCATCTTCAGACATTGGAACAGACTGCCCAGGGCAGAGTTGGAGCCTTGAAGTATCTCAAGGACATGTGGTGCTTAGGGACATGGTTTAGTGGTGACCTGGCAGTGCTGGGTCAGTGGTTGGGGCTGATGAGCTTGTAGTTCTCATCCAACCAAGAGATTCTGTATGATTATGTCATATCAGTACAAACCATCAGCTATGACCAGTTGAAGTCTTTCTAAAGGTGATGTGTCATTGCTGCCATTGCCTGCACCTCAGCCTCACACCAAACAGACTGAGTGAAACAGACCTGGAGATTCTACTTCTCCACCTGGAAACTGAACACAGCCTTTATGTTAATGTCACAAGCCAGTTAAGACCAGAATTTCATGGCTGTAAATGCAAAATATAAATTCTATCTAGTGAAATCTGGTGTTAATGAACGTTGTCTGAGAAGCTACTGGATCACGATCTGACCTTGAGAAGCAGCAGAGAGGTCACTGCTGACTCTACCCTGCCAGTACGAATGAAAACAGGCACCCCAGGCAAAATCCTGCAGTTGCTAATAATCAAGCTGAGACAATGGCACCCACTGTTACTGGTTTGTTTTCCATGTTTTCAGTTTTGGCCTAGAATGAGCCTTACCAGGAAGACACTCTTATTACTATTCTTCACACTTAACAGGATTAAGCATCCCCCACCCTTCTCTGCTCCCTGTGTTCTTTCTATAGAAATGCAGACGTGCAAACATCTCGCTGTCACGCCTCCCTTCCCAAATCCGAGAAGTATTATTTGTTTAAAGTCTTATTTATTTATTTAAGCCCAAGACTAATTCATAAAATATTGTGCCAGTCACAGTACAGAAGCTGTCTCTCCAGCACAAGAAATTAAACAGGCCTTTATTTTCCTTCTCCTCCGGGGAAAACTGAAATAATAGACCTAATTTTGACCAAAACATGTATTGCCACCACTAATATAAAACTCATATAGGACAAGAAAAGGGAAAAAAAAAAAAGGCTTTAATTAGTTTCAAAGCAACCATTTTCCTTTTAGAGCAGATCATAGAATCATAGAATCATAAGGGTATCAGATTGAAATAAGCAACAGGCAGCTCAATTAGTCAGAACTAATGAATCCTGAACACTTGTGGTCTACAGGAACAAGATTTGTGTTTTATGATCTTTGTACGATATGTGAAACATATTTCATTGCTGTTGGCTGCTGTTGCTGCTGCAGAGAGCAATTCCAGCAGCATTTCTGAGGGTATTTGGGTATAATCAGAGAAGACACGAGTAGAAATGCACAGTTTCTTTGCTAACTCACAGTTTCAGAAAGCTACGGAGATTTTTTAAAGCCTTAGCTGTACAAGGAGCAGAAAAATCTCAACTTCTGTTTCCTTTGCAATAAAAGATTGTTTTCACGAGCATTCGTCTCCTTTTCTGGGTCAAGATATTGTTTTTCCATTTACTTTCTCCTCTAGAGCATGCTGCTTTCAGAAACAAGGTCTGTGTCCCCGGGGTCAGATGGCATAACTGTATATACTGGCTCTGAGGATTTAGCTGTCCATCTCCTGAGGCTACACTGGATTCTCTTCCATGCTCAGAGGATTATCTTTAATATTAATCTCCCAGTGTTTGTAATGAGCCATTCCATTTGCAGCTCAGAGGGATTGCTAGCAACTGCCTGACATATGCCCTGCTCATTCTTGCTCTGCACTACACAGCAGAGAGTGTTTTAAGGTGAGCAGACTGCTTCCACACCACTCCTGTAGGCTAAAGCCTGACCACTAAGGACTAGGACTGGAGGTCTTCTAACATGCAGTGGAGGTTTTCAGACAGTGATGAACATGAGGACTTGATATACTGTTAACTAACTCTGAGAAGTCCATTAGTGCTGCATAAGAAGATGATTCGTACCCTGCCTCTCAAGGTGGAGGAACTGAGAAGGCTCTTGAAGGAGTATCACAGTGCTTGCCTTAGGTGCTCTGAACCAGCACACATCAGAAGGCAGGACATCATACCCAGAGATAGGGCAATGGGCAGCCTGGTCTGGTAAGAGGTGTCCCTGCCCAAGGAAAGGTCTTGGAACTAGGTGATTTCTGAGGTCCCTTCCAACCTAAACCATTTTGTGATTCAATGGAATAGCGGGAAGCATGTACCACAGTATAGGAAGGACATAGAGGTGCTGGAGAGGAAGAAGAGAAGGAGAACTGGGTTGATTAGGGGTCTGGAGAACAGGTCTGATGGGGAGAGCCTGAGGTATCTGGAGAAGAGGAAGCTGAGGAGAGATCTCACTGGTCTCTAAAACTACCTGAAGGGAGGCTGGAGTGAGGCAGGGGTTGGTAGGGATTGGCCTCTCCTCCCTAGTGACTAGCGATAGAACAAGAGGAAATGGGGTCAGGTTGTGACAGGGGAGGTTCAGATTGGATCTTAGGAAAAATGTCTTCCCAGAAAGAGTGGGGAGGCCTTGGAGGAGGCTGCCCAGGGAGGGGATGGAGGCACTGTCCCTGTAGGAGTTCAACAAACGGGCAGACAGGGCATTTCAGGAGATGGTTTAGTGGTTGGGGATTGTAGAGTGGTCAGGTAGACTTGATGACCTTTGAAGGTTAGGTGAACAGTTGGACTTCATGAAGTTCTTTTCCAGTTGTGATGATTCTATGAATCTATGAAAACACGAAGGCCAGGAAACTCTCAGCAGTTTCTCCCCTTTACTTTTGCTCTACAGTTGTATTTTTTCCTGCTGGTAGTACCTACTTTCATCCTACCTAGGAACTACCCAGAGCACAAATAAGCTCTAGATACCTCCTCAATTTTTATCCCACAGGAAACTAATAATAGCACTGCTTACAAACCAGGGCAGGGTTTTATGCCTCCTGCAGCCCCACCACACCCAAACTCACCTCTTAAACCCTGGGGTCAGTCTACTGATTGGAGTGGAGAGTCCACCGCCTCCTCACATCTGTGCCTCAGCACAGGCAAGGTTTCAGTGATCCCTGGAACAGGATAATCAGGAGACAGTGGCTGCATGCATGTCTCAAAACTTGCAGAAATGCACTAAAATCGCTAAACCAGCCTTATTAAATTTATAAGGCTGTATTGTGTTTGGTTTAGCTGGACTGGATTTGGCTCTCCCCATGACTTCTCTTGTGGTGGTCGCTGGAGGGGTGTTGATAACACAACAGTGTTTTGGCTGCTGCTTAACAGGGTTCACACAGCATCACAGCTGTGTGGTTTTTCTTTCTTTCCTAATATTCTCCCCAGCTGAGGAGGACTGGGGGGTGGGCTGGGCCAGCTAACCCAAACTGACCAAAGGGATGTTCCAGATGCTATGAAGCCATCCCAGCTACACAAGAAAGAGGGAAAACAAAGCAAGAGACTTTAGTTGACAATGTTTTGTTCTTCAGTACAATGACCATGATTATCAGTCCCTGCTTCCTAGAACAGTGGTTACAGACCCTCTGCTGATGGGAGGTAGCCTTTGCTTTCACACAACTGTTGCTTCTGCTTTATTAGATTACTGTTGTCTTGATCCTCTAGCCTCTAGTTATATTTTTCTCTCTCATCCCTCCAAGGAGAAGTGATAGAGTGGCTTTGGTTGGATTGCAGTCCCCAGCCAAGGCCATATCATCACACAGAAATTGCTGGATCTAGGACTCACATGAGTGGAGACACATTAACCAATGAAGCATGCAATAATAGAATGAAGGGTCATGATTTGAAGCTGGAAAATTCTGATTTAAGATGGATATCAGGAAAAAGTCCTTTAATCTGAGTGTGGAGGATCCCTAGAACAGGCTGCCTAGAAAGGTGGTGGCTCCCATCCCTGGAGCCATTCAAAGTCAGACTGGATGGGGCTCTGGGCAATTTGTTCTCATTAATGATGTCCATGCTTGTTGTAGGGGGGTTGGACTAGAGGACCTGTGGAAGTCCTTTCCAAACCAGCTTAAGTTGCTTCATAGGATCATATGGGATCAGAAGCTAACTGGAAAGATCACCCAGTCCAAACCCCCTACCACAGCAGGAACACCCAGACCAAGTCCAGGTGGGTTTCAAGGAGACTCCACAAACACTGCCTTGGCAGTCCCCTCCAGTGCCCCATCACCCTCCCTGAGAAGAAGTTACAGAATCAGTCAGGGTTGGAAGGGACCACAGGATCAACCAGTTCCAACCCCCCTGCCATGTGCAGGGACACCCCACCCTAGAGCAGGCTGGCCAGAGCCTCATCCAGCCCAGCCATAAACACCTCCAGGGACAGGGCCCCAGCCACCTCCCTGGGCAACCCAACTTCCAGTAAGAGGTTAGGCAGTACAACAGTAAGGAAGACTTTGATGGCCATGGCCTGCAGAAGAAGGGAGAGAAGGGGTTCAGTGAGGCTGGCAGTGGAGACAGAATCCACGGAGTTCTGGGAGCAGGCAGGAGAGAGGCAGATGACAGCCAGCAAGGCCCTGGCCTAGATGCTTTCCATGGACCCTTGATGCATGAGGTCCCCCCACCCAGATGGAGTTTGATCCCTTCATGCCAACCCCTGTGCTTGAGGTCCTGGTGAGCTCTTGGAGCCTTCTTGACACTGCTAGGTGGGTACTGCTGGTGGAGTCTAAGCTGGTGGTCATGTGGGGCCTTTCATGATAGGATCCCTGCTCCTGCTGGATCACTGCAAGAGAGCATTGATCCCAAACAGACTTTATGGATGACCCCTCCCTGGAAGTGTTCATGGCCAGCTGGGATGGCGGCTCTTGGTCACCTGGTCTGGTGAGAGGTGTCACTGCAGGGAGTTGGGACAGTGTGAGCTCTGAGCTCCCTTCCAAATTAAGCTGTTCTGTAATTCTCCCAAAGCAAAAAGAAACACAGTCCTGCTTGGACCTGCCTGCAGCTGAAATCTGTCTGGTCCTTTCCAGATGAGAAAAATCTCTCTGTTTGCTTCATTGCTTCCCCACTGAGGGGAACGGACAGACTTGAGGCAGCAGCATCGTGGTGGGTCCTGCACGAGAGGCTGCAGGTGGAAGAACACGTGTTGCTTCAGCGCAGGAGGCTGACAGCAAAGGCAGCTTTCAGACATCCCCTTTGCCTGCACCCTGTTGGCAACTGAAGTTCCATGCCTGGATGCGTGACTCTTTCCAGTTAGGGAACTGGGAAATCACACGCTTAACTTCGGTTCAGGAATTGCAAGGTGGGAGCCAAGGAGTTTCCAGGGAAACCTGTTTCATAACCTGGACTGCAAGTGTTTTAGCTTCCAGACAGAAACTGAGTTTATTTTTGTGATGTTAAATTCTCATATCCCCTAATTATTTTCTGTCCCTGTGTGCATGGTGACAGGTACTTGTGTCTCACACATTATCTGGACTACCCAAGGAGAGGCCAGATGCTGTTGCTTGCTCTGCATAAATAGAAGATACAGACAGAAAACAATAGTGGCTGGAAGTCTGAGTATCTTTGTGGGCTCAGGTCAGGGGTGCTACAGCACAGGAGGGACCACATCATTACCAAAGCCTAGCTGCTGAGATGGGGAAAATCACAACTTCTTCAGTAAAAGCCCTTCCCTGAACTTTTGATACCAGTCACTGTTACAAGAGACTCCTAGGGCCATCACTAAGCTGTAGGTTTATCCAAGCAGTGGTGTTTGAGTTATTACATCCATGCTTTCGAGCTCTGTGCTTACAGGTCCCGTATCACATCTGGAGGATATCCAGGACAGTCCTCCCAGCAGTCTGTAGTACAAGCCATCAGCAAGACAATCCTGCGAGTAAATCCAACACCTGCAGGAAGAGCAAAGTGCCCACCTTCCTGGAGATGCTGAGCAGGATGGCAGGACCAAAGAGGTGCCACATTTGTCTTTGAGATTGACAGAAAGCAAAGAAATATTGAAAAGCTGTAACAGCAACAAAAAACCTGTAATTTTATCCAATTCCTCTGTATTTGGGAAAATGCTGTCTCAAACTTGGGTAAAAGCCAACTAACAAAACCAAACTGTGTTTAGGATTTGGGGATAAAATTTAGATCTTAGGAATAAAATCCTCCCTGTGAGGGTGCTGAGGCCCTGGAACAGGTTGCCCAGAGAGCTGTGGCGGTTTCATCCCTGGAAATGTTCAAGGCCAGACTGGATGGGGCACCAGGCAACCTGGTCTGGTGGGGAGTGTCCCTGCCCATGGCAGGGGGTTGGGACTGGATGATCTCTGAGACCCCTTCCAGCCTAAACCAGTTTGAGATTTGATGCTTCTATGATTTAGGACAGTTTATACAACTGTATTCTCAGTTTCAGCACATCATCAGCCTCAGATCTCTTACCCAGCAATGCACATTATATCACATTACTCCAAGTGTTTACTGCACTCAAGAGCACTGCACTGTTTTGAGTTTGTGAAGAAGATGATGTTGAACCATGAACAATTTTTGATCTTTTTCTATAAAAATTAACAGAACAGCATATTCAATGGAACAGATTGGCTCAGGGAGCTGGTTCTCTTTAGCTTGTAGAAGAGGACACTGAGGGGTGACCTCATGTTTATAAATATGAGAGGGGTGGTTGTGAGGAGGATGGAGCCAGACTCTTCTCAAGGTCATCTGGTGATATGACAAGGGGCAATGAGTGCAAGCTGGAACAGAGGAGGTTCCTTATAAATATCAGAAGGATACCTCAGTGAGGGTAATGGAGCATTGGAACAGGCTGCCCAGGGGGGCTGTGGAGTCTCCTCCTCAGAGATGTTCAAGACCCACCTCGATGTGTTCCTATGTGACTTGGTCTAGGTGATCCTACACTAGTCATTGGACTAGATGATCTTTCAAGGTCCCTTCCATTTCCTAATGATTCTACGATTAACTGAAACCTGTATGTGCTATTTTCACTACACCAGTAGAACTAACATTGCAGCAAAAGCTGCTGCCAGTTAACTGGGTATGCATCCTGACCTCCTACTGATTTATACCAGTGCTAGTGTAACAGGATCTACAGTAGTAGCTTGAGGACTACAGTAGAAGCTGAGCTATAGTAAAATGTGTCTGGAAGCTGGATTTGCATGAGCCTAAACAGTTTTCTCATCAAACCTCTGCATGATCAGTCAGTTTAACATAATTTTATGTTGAGCACATAGGCACTTTATTGTTGTAAAGCTCTCAATTCAATGTAATCCTTTGCAGATCAAAGCTCTCACTGTGTGGTTCTTGGCAGGATGATGTTTTTAGTCGTAGGATGCTGGGGTACAGAGCATTTGCATGGTAGAGACAGAACATGGCTGTATTAGGGCTCTCAGCTAGGGTCTAAGCAAAAGAATACGAAAATGTCAATGTTTCTGTTCAAGTCCCTGGCACAAATAGAGTTGTTTTGAGTGTGTACTGAAAAAAAAATCAGAACCTATGTAGTGGATCTCTCTAAAGCATCACCTAAAGATGTCTGTCAAATTCAGCACTGTCCATCAGTTATGTCCAACTGTTTAGGTTGGAAAAGACCTTCAAGAACATTGAGTTCAACCGTTATTACAAGTCCATCGCTAAACCATATGTGAATGTGAAATGTATTCAGATGTGTTTTAAAAAGGTGAATTGACTTATGCTGGCATATAACTAGGAGACTCAGGGGGTACCTTCTCCCTCTCTCAACTACCTGAAGGGAAGCTCTAGACAGGTGAGAGTCAGGCTCTTCTCTCAAGCAACTAGCAACAGGACAAGAGGGCAGGGCCTAAAACTGCACTAGAGAAGGTTTAGTTTGGATATTAGGAAGCCCTTCCTCATAGAAAGAGTCCATGGAATGGACTGCACAGGAAAATGCTGGAGTCCACATCCATGGCGCTGTTTAAGGACAGACTGGACGAGGCACTTAGTGCCATGATACAGGTTGTGGTCGTGCTAGGTCATGGGCTGGGCTTGATGGTCTCAGAGGTCTTTTCCAGCCTCAATGACTGTGATTCTGTGGAGATAAACTCCTGCAAGGCTTCCATCCATTCAAAGACATCCATCCATTCATCTGATCCATGTGGAAATTCAAGAAGCTTTAGGTGAAGTTTCTCTGCACAAGAAGGGAACAGCAAACTATGAAACATTACACTGGTATTAAACCACAGCTCCTTCTACCCTTCAACACACCGAGAATGGCCTCCTGTGGGGAAGTGATGGCTCATTTTATAGGGCAAAAAGAAAAGGCTGCCAGTATCCTGGTGTTCTTTGCAATGGAGGAACAAAGCAGAAGCTTGAGTGAGTCATCCCTGTGGTAACACTTGGTTCAAAAGCGATAGAGCTGTGGGTTCCTTCATCACATGGAAACAAAGGAATGTTTATATTCTCTATCGAATTTTAAATAACACCTAAGAACAAGGAACCGCAGGAGGCATTCAGTCCGATTAGGTTAAATCAAGCCAACTGTGGAGGTAATCCTCCCGTCCAGGTGTGGCTGTTGGGCACATCTGAGTCAGAGCACACAGCTGCCCTGTTCACGTCTCAGTTCTGCTGCCCAGGGAACAGCAGAAAATAGCTGAGAGAGACCCATGCTGCTAAAACACTGGATTTCCTACAGAAAGAACATTTTCCTTTACTAAAAAAATGGCCCTAGAACAATAACAAACTTGGTCTCATGATCCTAAACCATGTGAGCACCACCTAGAGACTTACAATTTAAGAAATGCTGGACGTCATCCTCCTGATCCGCTCTGGAAACGCTGATGCATTTACAATAAATTCCTAACCGGGCCAGTTGTGCAACAAGTTGAAGTGACACGGAGTATTAACATTTATGGTGGTGAGTCAAAAAAAAATCAAACAAACATCCTTCTTTTATAAGCTTTCTCACAGCATGTAGTAGCATGCTCTGCGAGTAACGAAACATCTGGTACAGCCCTGGTGCTTTCTGACAACTGAGCAAGTGTCGCAATCGTCCTGTGGGGCCACGCTTCACGTTAGGGCTTTTGTGGGTAGATGAGGAGCATCGTAATGGACAACCGGGATGATTTAGGAAGGATTAACTAAAATAAAACACTTTTCGAAAGGCAGGTTTCCTGTGTGAAAAAAGAAGAGTAATTTATTTGTGAGGAGGAAGTTCTTCACCGTGAGAGTGGTGAGAGCCTGGAAGTTGGGTTGCCCAGGGAGGTGGTTGAGGACCCGTCTCTGGAGGTGTTTAAGGCTGGTCTGGATGAGGCTGTGGCCAGGCTGCTCTAGGGTGGGGTGTCCCTGCCCATGGCAGGGGGGTTGGAACTGGATGATCCTGTGGTCCCTTCCAACCCTGACTGATTCTGTGATTCTATAATTTCTTCCCAGGGAGGGTGATGGGGCACTCAGGGGAGTTGCCTGAGGGGTTTGTGGAATTTCCTTTTTTTGGAGACAATTTGAAACCTGCCCGGACTTGGTCTGGGTGATCCTGCTGTGGCAGAGGGATCAGACCAGATGATCTTTCCAGGTGGCTTCCAGTCTGTAATGTTCTGTTCTCTGACTTGGTCTAGGTGATCCTGCTGTGGCAGGGGGATTGGACTAGATGATCTTTCGAGGTCCCTTCTGATCCCTGATGATTCTATGATTCTACGATGCTATTGCAAAGTGCCCAAACCTAATTTTAACTCCCAACTGACTTATTTTCACTGAAAGTTCCTTTTCAGGGTTATCCACAATGTAATTAATGTAAACAGAGTCACCAGAATTTCTGGGAGTCAGATATTCAAGACTCGATGCAACAGGACATGCACTAATTAAATATAGACTTAGTCTCATTTCCCATCAATGTAAATTGTACTTGTTGGAAGACTTTGATCACGAGGAACTGTTTCCTGTGTCTGTGGATGATTTTGCATTAGATCTTAAAGTTTATGTCTGCTTTGGGTATGATAGATGGCTGTAATCCTGGCACTCCTATTCTCAGAATCACAGAACTATTGAGGCTGGAAAAAAGCTCTAAGATCATCCGGTCCAGTTCATAAAACTGACATCATCACCTCAGCTAGACCATAGCACTAAGTGCCACAGCCAGTCTGTCCTTACACACCTCCAGGGATGGGGACTTAACCACCTCCCTGAGCAGTCTATTCCAGGTTCTGATCATCCTTTCCACGAGGAAGAGCCTCCTAACATCCAACCTATCCTTCCCCTGGCAGCTTCAGGGCCTGTTGTCTCACCCTATCACTAGTTGCCTGGAAGAAAAGCCTGATTCCCAACTCCCTCATGATGTTGTAGAGAGGGAGAAGGTCTCCCCTAAGCCTCCTCCAGGCTAAACACCCCCAGCTCCCCCAGCCTCTCTCCTCCTCAGACTTTCCCTCCAGACCCTTCCTCAGCCTTGTTGCTCTCCTGCCCCTCTATCTCATTCTTGAAGTGAGGGGCCCAGAACTGCCCCCAGTACTGGAGGGGAGGCCTCACCAGTGCTCAGTCCGGGGGGAGAATTATATTGCAGAACTAAGACAGAGGAATGAGGTTTCACTTTTTTTCCAGCTCAAACAGCAATTCTATTAAAACTTTGTATGACACTAAAGTTAAATTTGAAGAAGGATTTCTACAGAAGTTTTCTTTAAAAGGAGAGGTGGTTGCTCAGAGCTTGCCTGCCACTGAGCCTTTAAGCAAGGTCCTGAAGGAGGTAACGAATATCTTGCAGTCTCATTTACTCTGTCTCTGTGTTCTGCTCAGAGATGCTCAGAGGAACATTCCCTTGGTCTGCTTCAAGGTGTTTTTCTTCCAGAGTACCTGTGCAGAGTTAATGAATCCTACAAGCTCAGACTGCCTCCCCCTCTCAGTTCTGCAGCACTTCCTCAAATTAATTTTCTTTTTCTCAGGAAGGAACATTTTTGGGTCACTTAGAATCCCAGATTGCTGATCTAACGCTGTTTCTAATGCAGTACTTTATCCCTTTGCTCAGAACGGGGAAATCTCACTCAGAGATTAACAGAAGATTGAACTCTTTGGAATTCCCCCTTATTTCTGACTGTGAGAAGAGTGAGAGACTTTAATGTTGTGAAATAAAGAAGGTAATTGAGTCAACAGCATGCAGATGACAGTGGTTCTGCTCTTGTCCTTCATCCTCATTTCACTTCATCTGTGTCACACTTTTATGCATTCTGTCACTTCAAAATTTAAATTTCAAGCTCTTGAGACTGTAGTTTTATTTGACTTTGTAGAATCCAAAGATTCATGTACTCAAAAATGAATGAGAAAAGCACAGTTTAGGAAACATGGCAAAAATGTGTAATTAAAAAGCTTTCCTGCATCATTTTAGCAGGCAGGGTGGGTTTGGGCTGGCGGTTGGACTTGTAGGTCTCTTTCAACTTTAATGATTGGCCCAGATGGACAACTGTATCCTGGGATGCATCAAGAGGAGTCTGCCCAGAAGAGAGGTGATTACTCTCTTCTAGTCTGCCCTTACGAGACCCTGCCATGAGTACTGCATCCTTTTCTGGAGTCCCCGCTATAAGAGGGACACAGATCTCTTGGAATGAGTCCAGGAGGTTGAAGGCCAGGTTGGATGAGGCCTGGAGCCACCTGGTCTAGTGAAGAGGTATCTCTACTCACAGCAGGAGGGTTGGATTAGATGATCTCTGAGGTCCTTTTCAACCTGAGGCACCTGATGGTTGTATGATTCTGTGATTGATCTCCCAGCCCCATAAGCAGCAAGAAGAAAGAACAGACTTGTTTGTATCAAACGGAGTCTATTGTTTTTATTAATCAGTGTTACACATACAGGTTCATTATAAAAGCTACAGCTTGTGAAATACATCATCTCAATACAAGGTACAAATCTAGGCAGATCCCCATGGTGTCTGTTGGTGCTCAGCCACTGTAAAAAACTTACAGTTTATCCCCTGGTATACAAAACCTCAAGCAAAACGTTCCTTGTTAAACTCCCAGTACAGCTCACAGCATCCTACTACAGTATCATACAGTGTTTTAGTGCAAAAGGAAGTACAAATATAAAAATACCAAGGCTTGAATTAAAAAAACAAAATAGCCAACAAAAAAAAACCCAACAAAAAAAAAAACCCAACCAACCAAGCAAGCCATGGAGTTAGAGGTGAGTGTCTGCTATGGGTATTCTTCTAAGCTCTACGATCTGGGAGTTAGCCATGCTGCCACCATCCTGGCTGCCATGACAAGATTCGTTATCGCTGACGCTGAGTCCTGCACCTGAAACAGTGGAACAAACAAAAAGAATCCGTGAGAATGGGATCTTAAGACAGAAATTCAAGGATATAGTTCTGGGCTCCTCAATTACAGAAGGATACAGAACTGCTTGAGAGAGCCCAGCACAGAGCCACAAAGATGATAAAAGGACTGGGGGAGCTCCTTGATGAGGAAAGGCTGAGGAAGCTCTCTTCATCTTGGAAAAAAGGAGACTGAGGGATGCCCTGATTAATGTTGATCAATATGGAAAGGGTGGGTGTCAGGAGGAAGGAGCCAGGCTCTACTCAGGGGCACCCAATACTAGGACAAGGGGCACCAGGTGTCAGCTGAAACAGAGGAGGTTACACATCAAGGTGAGAAGAGTCTTTCATGGTGAGGATGATAGAGCCCTGGGAGGGGTTGCCCAGAGGGACTGTGAAGTCTCCTTGTCTGGAGAGGTTTCAAACCCGCCTGGCCTGTTCCTGTGCGACTGGATCTAAGTGATCCTGCTGTGGCAGAGGGATTAGACTGGATGATCTGTCAAGGTCCCTTCCAATCCTAACACTCTGTGATTCTGTGTCAATGACGATCCCATGTCCTGCCTCTGTGACTGAAATGCGTCCCTACCCCACAACGATGTGGCATGTCTGGCCTACATTTCTAAGTCCACAGAGCATAACAGGGTCTGATGTAGTTTTGTACCATCCAGATAAGCTTTTTCATAACTGCACTGCCAGCCACTTTATTTGTCTCAGTAAGTGGCACAATAGCTATTCAGAGGTTGCCTTCAAATCACAAGAACATAAATCAAGGCCTGGCTTAGGCTGGGTTCATGGTCTGGTTGTTACAGTCTGGTATTTCCAAGGACTTCTTTGTGAAGAATTGATTTTTAATGATACAATTTTTCTGTTAAACTATAATTCCAGCTGTTTTAATAGGATTGTAATTTCAACATGAGAAAAAGTTGCTGACTAAATGTTCTTTAAACCCACACTTGGCACAAACTGGTGTATTGTGTTTTTCTTCTACTGTGAGAGAATACGAGATGTTGGCCAATGGAAACTTCCAAAACATGTCTAGAAGAGACTCAGGAGGCCACCTTCTCCATCCCTTTTTTTCCCACAGGAGTTCTGCTAGCTTGTTTCTTTATTAGTTTTGTGGGGCTTTTATTGGAAGGTTTAAGTTTTATACTGGGGGAAGGTTTGATCTAATTAGAGTGAGGATGCATCATTCTGCCTAAGTTCTAATGAAACCTGTAGTTTTTCAGACTGGAATATCAGCTGTAACTATAAACTTCAGTGCATTCTCAGCTATTCTCTATGAACTGTAGAGCAAATCCTAAAAAAACACTTGTGGACCTTATTAGGGTTTAGAGTTCTAGGCTTTAAACTTGTTGAGAACTACACTTCAGTGCAATTAGACAGAGTGATGGCAAGACAGACTAATTACAGGCATTAACTTATGGCAGTCACAGAATCACAGAGTTATTGAGGCTGGAAAAGACCTCTGAGCTCATCCAGCCCAGCCCAGGACCTAGCATCACCACATCAGCTGGACCAGGGCACTAACTGACACATCCAGTCTCTTCTTAAACACCTCCTGGGAATGAGACTCCACCACCACCCCATGCAGTCCATTCCAGGGTCTGAGCACCCTTTTTGCGAGGAAGGGCTTCCTAACATCCAACCTCACCCTCCCCTGGCAGCTTTAGGCCCTGCCCTCTAGTCCTGTCTCTAGTTGCCTGGAAGAAGAGCCCAGCCCAGCCCTGTTTACAATTTCCCCTCAGGGAGTTGCAGAGAGGGAGGGGGTCCCTCCTGAGTCTCCTTTTCTCCAGGCTAAACACCCCAAGCTCCCTCAGCCTCTCCTCATAAGACTTTCCCTCTAGTCCCTTCACCAGCCTTGTTGCTCATCTGGACCCACTCCAGTACCAGGGCCAGAACTGCACACAGTACTTGAGATGAGGCCAATGTCACAAATAGAGAAGCTGCACATTTTTAGTAGCAGAAGACCTGTCACTTGGATGTGCTTGAAGGGACCTTTCAAAAGAATGACATTAGGCTCAAAAATCCCCAACAGGGTGTGCTGGGAGAGGCAGTGATTTCTATTTTCATACTAAAAAAGTATTTTCAGGAGTTTTTATCGTCATACAGTGCCTCTCTTGTTTCAGCCTCCATGAACCTGGGTCATTCAGTTTTCTGTAGTTCCTTATTTTCTATTTTCACTATTTTTCCACTTTTACAAATCTTTGCCACAGCCCCTTTGGTTCCAGCAACTTGCAGGAAAATAAAAGGGGACAGTGGTGGCATGCTGCTTTGATGGGGGAAGTCAGGCTACAATCTGCAGAACCTGAGCAGAAGAACCTGCAGGACTAGGCAGGTCTTCCTGGAACAAGTTCAGAACTGGTGGAGGCCAAACTTGGGTGCAGCACTGAATGAACCCAACCCTACTGCATCCAAGCAAGATGTGGGTATTTCTGCACCATCATCACTCTTAAAGAATCACAGAACACAGACTGGGATTGGAAGGGACCTCAAAAGATCATACAATCCCCCTGCCACAGCAGGATCCCATAGATCCAGAGGCACAGGAATAGCCCAGGCAGGTTTGAAACATTTCCAGAGAAGGAGACTCCACAACCCCCTGGGCAGCCCCTTTCCAGTGCTCTGTCACCCTCACTGGGAAGAAGTTTCTTCTCATCTTCATGTGGAATCTCCTCTGTTCCAGCTCTCACCCATTGGCACTTGTCCTATCACTGGATAAGAGTATCAGAGCCTGGCTTCTTCGTCCTGACACCCGTTCTTTCTCTATTTATCAACATTAATGAGGGCACCCCTCAGGCTTCTCTTCTCCAAAATGAAGAGACCCAGCTCCCTCAGCCTTTCTTCATCAGGGAGATGCTCCACTCCCTTCAAGATCTTGGTGGCTCAGCGCTGGACTCACTCAAGCAGTTCTGAGTCCTTATGTAATTGAGGAGCCCAGAACTGGACACAATATTCCAGATGCGGTCTCACCAGGATGGAGTAGACGGGGTGAAGAACCTCCCTTGATCTACTAACCACCCTGTTCTAATCCACTCCAGCATGCCATTGGCCTTCTTGGCCACAAGAGCATATTGCTGACTCCTGCTCATCCTGCTGGCCGCCAGGCCCCCTATGTCCCTTTCTCCTACACTTCTCTCCAGCAGGTCAGTGCCTACCCTATCCTGGTCCCTGGGGTTGTTGCTGCCCAGATGCCAGACTCTACAGTGCCCTCACTGAATTTCATTCAGTTCCTCCCTGCCCAACTCTCCATCTCTTACATCTGGTGTTGGTGTTTGGTGACACTGATATCTATTAGATAAGTCATGTTCTTGGGTCTGTATGGTCCAGGATCTCAAGACACCAGCAATTACTGTCAGATTACGAGAAGAACAAAAATCAAGGTACAGAATACAATGACAAAGACCAGATGATTGGGTTCTGAATCATTAAAAATACTTATCTATAAGTGTACTGAAGATGATTAAGCCATGCTTACTGATTTAAATTTATATGCATATTTAACCTTTTCATTTGTTGCTAATCCCTAAATGCTGCTTGAAAGTCCTAGGAAAAACAGCAATTGCATAAGGAAGTTATCTGAGTTTTTTATCTTCCCTAAAACTGTTTCAGAAAGGAAACGCGACTGCTATAGCGACGATAAATCAGTATTTACTCTTTGGGGACGGAAGGACAAATGCAATAACACCAAAGTAAAAATAAACTTTGAATAGGGAAAGAAAACAATGCACCTTACGTAGCATCATTAACACTGCAATTAACTCAACATATTTATTTGGGCTGAAGAGGATAAAAATTTCAAAAAGAGGAAAAATACGTTATGGAAAATGTTTGAAATCTTATAAATATGATCATCCTGTGCTAGGATTTTAAGGTAAACAAATGAGTGCTGGGGTTAGAGAGATAATTGTCTTACTGGTGGCGATGTTGCAGTTATTTCAGTGAAGAATCCTGTGCTGACTGCTATAAAGAGATCTGATACTGGTCCGATATGGTTTAACACCATATATATTCCTAAAAGTCTTCTATGTAAATGTCCTATGCTCTGTGCAAAGAGGAGGTGATTCATTATGGAAGTTCTTGTTAAACCAGAGGCTGAAGCAGACCACTTGGTTTTACAAGGGCCTTGTTGTGCTGCTGATGCAAGGACGAACTATGCAAGAGCTGGTCCTTTTTTAGGACAGAGAGCTGAAGTGTAACCAGGACACCAGTTTACCCAGCAGCTGGCAGACTGGCAAGAGGGTGACTGTTTAGACAATGGAGTTTCTCAGAGTTCATGGGTCTGGCTTGCTGTCAGATGAGAGAAGAATTAAAATTCAGTTGGCTCCCATGTTCTTCCCTAGAGGTGCTAGAGTTGGGTGGTAAGTACAAGTGGGTAGTATTCCTTTCCCCCAGTTTATGAATAAACTATTTTAAGAAAAAAAGATGCAGGAAAATGAGGTCTTCTTTCTTTTTGAATCAAAGGGCTGTCTAGAAACTGGAAAGTCACAGCTGGCTTTGCAAACTCAGTGAGATCCCTCCAGTGACATCTACTGGTTGGACCATTTCCTCTGCTCTTTCCTACAGGCCCTGGAACACGAGTTATCATCTGCTCACAGACTCAGAGAATGACTCAGGTTGGAAAAGACCTTCCAGATCATCAAGTCCAACCATTAATGCAAGACTTGTCCTCAGCTAAACCATATCCCTAAGCACTATGTCTGCAAGTCTTAAATCCCTCCAGGGATGGGGACTCTGCCATTCCAATGCCTGACAACCCTTTCAGGAAAGAAATGCTTCCTTACATCCAACCTAAACCTCACCCCAGCACATCTTGAGGCCATTTTCTTTTGTCCTATCACTTGTCACTTGATTGAACAGAATGATCCCCACTTCTCTACAATCTCCTTTAAGGCAGTCATAGAGAGTGACATACTCCCCTCAGCCTCCTTTTCTCCAGGCCAAGACATGCCTGTTCCCAACTCTGTCCCTGCTGGTGCTGAATGGTCCAGACAGGCTGTTCTGCAAGTGTAGCATGGTGACATACTGTAGAAAGGGTAAAACTGTATGATGGGCTGGTTGGAGCTTCAGCTTATGACATTTAAAAATGTCTCTTTAGACAGGGTGTGATAGGCACGTCTCCATAACAGGGCTCTCACCGGAACAGCAGTCGTGACTCCTTATCCAACTTCTCACCACCACATGAAGGCATAACCCACCACTAAAACACACCAGAAGGCTCAGAGGGAGTCCTCTCTGTCTCTCACCCACAACACAGTCTGAAGATAGACAGTCCCTATCCTCTCTGTAACTGCTTGGGGTGGCCTTGCAGTCTTTGATGTGTCTATCACTGCAACAAAGGAAGGATATGAAGTTTGCTACTTCCAATCTATCTCAAATTTTCTCTAAAACATATCAGAGGCTTACTAGGTAGACGTCTTTGTCTCATAAAATTGGATATTAGGAAAAAATCTCCCCAAAATAGAGCAGGAAGTGTTGGAATGGGCTGACCAGGGAGCAGGAGGAGGCACCATCCCCAGAGGGGTTCACAAAATGGGCAGACCAGCTGTTTCAGGAGATGGTTTAGTGGTTCAGGTTTGTAGGGCAAAGGGTTGGACTTGATGATCTTGAATGTCTTTTCCAACCTTAATGATTCTAGAATTCTGTAAGCACTTCCATCTTGCTTTCTTGATCAATTATAGTTCATGTTGCATGTGCAAGGCTTACTAGGAAAGAATAAGAGACTCAAACCAACATTAAATCTTCTTTCAGGCTTTTTACTTCACAGAAACTATAGCAACAGATATCCAGACTCCTACAAGTGGAGTTCAGATCGGACTAAAAATGATTCCTGGATATTACAGAATCAAGTTCAACAGGTAGCAAATCTCTGAGCTATCACAGAGGAGAAGCTGGATGATGAAGCAAACTGGCTACCTTTCATATCTTCCTTCCTTCCTGTCTTTTTCATCAGCACAGACGTGATGTAGGTTGATAAGGCAGGGCACCAACTGGCATTTTGCCACCATCTACAACACATCTGCCCTGTGACAGTCTCCAGGATGTTGCACTGAACATCTTTCAGAATCTCAAGTTTCAAATGTTTCCTCTAAACCAGGAGGCCCAAACGCAAGATGATTAAATCTTAGAGCAGGCACCTAGAGTGGTAAGGCAAAGCTTTAAAAAACAACAGAATCATAGAATGTTAGGGGTTACAAGGGATCTCTGGAGATCACCTAGTCTAATCCCTCCATGTTAGAGAAGGTACTTCTAGAGCAGACCCTACAGGAACACATCCATTCTGAATGTCTCCAGATAAAGAAACTAAACACCCTCTCCAGGCAGCCTAATTCAGGGTTGTTACCTTCACTATGAACAAGTTTTTGCTTGTGTCAAACTGAATCTGCTATCATCCAGCTTATAACTGTTGCCTCATGTCCTATTACTGGGCAGCACCCATGAGAAGAACATAATCCCATCATCCTGACTTTGCAACCCTAGCTGTTAAGATTTGCAGCTGTGAGTAGCAATGTTATTTCAACAGCTGCATTTGTGGGTTTTTTTACAGGTAACCTCCAAGTACATTATTTATTATTATATTTTTTATGAGGTTTTAAATGTATGTTTTTATTAGTAGTATATTTATTATTATTTATTTAGGATTTGTCACATCATTCTTTATTAAGAGCAAAACTGCACTGAGATGTGGGTGTAGCAACATCTCTTCACTGATACTGTCCAATATACAGAACTACAGAATCATCAAGGTTGGGAAAGACCGTCAAGATCATCAGGTCAACTGTCCACCCTACAGTCCCCAACCACTAAACCATCTCCTGAAACACCCTGTCTGCCCATTTGTTGAACTCCTACAGGGACAGTGCCTCCATCCCCTCCCTGGGCAGCCTGTTCTAAGGTCTCCCCACTCTTTTTGGAAAGAACTTTTTCCTAAGATCCAGTATGAACCTCTCCTCTGTTTCAAAAGTCTCTAACCTACAACCATACTGGCAGATAACTCCTACAGGTATGGGTCACCAGTGAGCACTGGAGGGGTTTTGGCCTGTCTCATGGGATTTGTTGCTACACACTCATTTCTCAGCCAAAGGAATTAATCAGGTCAGTTTTATGCACCACAGAAAGGACTGGGCAAGAGCATCTGTAGAGATGGGAACATGGGAACATGCATGGAAGCTTCGAGATCAGAAAAACTCTTCTGCATCTATGGTTTTCATGCAGTAGAGGGAAGCTGGTAGACAGTATGCTGTGTTAGGATTGATTCCGTCTACTTAGATTGTGTTTGCTGCTTTTTTTATTTCCCCAGCCCTAACCAAGTAAAAGTGCTTAGGGAGTTCAGTCATATTGGGCTTTAGCCACAATGGCTGCAATGTACAACCCTGTGGCAACCTGGAACTCAACGGTCTTCTTAATTTGTCTATCAACATAAAACTTACACAAGAAATCAGAGGAAAAATGAGATCTATCTCAAAATAGCAGGACTTTAAAAGTTAATTAGGGCAATTAACAAAAAATAATGAGTAAATAATTATCCTTCTCATTAGAAGCAAAGCCTTTGATTCATTTTTTGACTCAAAAGAGCTAAATGAAAGATAATAAATAATTTAAGACAAAATCATTTAGAAAAGAATGGTTTTGACATACATCAACAGGCAGTACATGTCCTTAAATTACTTTTTCCTACCATAATTGCTTTATAATTTCCTTCCCACACACTGCCTTGGAGCTGGCTGGCCTTACAAATGATTCCCACAGAGATGGGGTGGTATTGTGAGCATAGCAAATCCTAAATTTATATTTCTGTATGGATATCAACATAGAATCATTGAGTCACAGAATGTATTGGGTTAGAAGAGATCTCCACAGGTCATCTAGTCCAACAGCCCTACAACAAGCAGGGGTGTCTCTAACAAGAATAGATTGCCCATCCAACCTGACCTGGAATAGCTCCAGGGATGGGGCCTCCACCCCGTCTCTGGGCAGCCTGTTCCAGGGATCCCCCACCCTCAGATTTAAGAACTTTTTCCTCCTGTCCAGCCTCACTCTGTTCTTTTCCAGCTTCAAACCATGACCCCTCGTCCTATCGTGCCTACCCCTGTGAACAGTCTTCCCCAGTCTTCTGACAGCCCCTTTCAGGGATTGGAAGGTTACTGCAAGGTTTTCTTGGAGCCTTCTCCTCTTCATTTTGAACACCCCTTACTGTCTCAGCCTGTCCTCATAAGATGGAAAGGAGGAATTAATTTAGAGGTCATACAGAAGCCATGGCTTTATGAAATATAAACTCCACCTTTTGGTTTTCGTTCACCATATTAAAAGCATCAATGGCTGTGTGATGCAAATCTGGCATAAATCTGGCATTAAATGCATGAGAGAAGCAGCTCTCTGTTGTCCAATTCATTTGCTAGAAATGCAGTTGTATTTCTTCATCTGACCCAGTCCGTATTTTGGGTTAATCTGTAATTAGGCCCAGCATTAATGATTACAGACCCAAGGGCTAAGTGCACAGTTGTACCACACTTCTCTTTGGCAACAAGGCCAAGTGTGCCAGCGCATCTATTTGTGTGGCTGCAGTGCCATGAACTATGTAAGGAGAAAGGACAGATGAAGAGCAAAGGGGCATAAAGACTTCTTTGAGTGTTCCTGTGCTAATAGGTGCTGATCCTCAGCTAACCCTTAGAGCAGGACCTAGTATTTCAGCTAGGGCTCAGTTTGCTTGAGGAATTCTGCTGGAAATGAGGAAATCTCTGAAATAAATCCTGGTCTGAAAAAGTTTGAGAAGGACCACTTAGAGCAAATGACAGAGCAGAGCATGACAGCAAAAAGGCATCTCAGCTGCCCATACACTTTAGCCTATTTAGAGGAGAAGTATCCCTGTTGCTGATGACTGCTGCTTCCTTGGAGCTAGAACTGGTGCTCAGAGAGCATCAAACAGATGTGGAGTGGCAAGTGGAGAGTAGGAGAGGAAAGAGAGAAGGATGAAGAGAGACAGGAGATGTCTCTAACCTGAGTTGTTTTGGTATCATGTGATTATGAGCAATGATGCAAGAGAGGAAGAAGTGTGCTGCTAGCAGGGACCAGGAGGCAGGCTAGTTTCAGAGCCTACTGGCTTTACCGCATCATAAATCCCCATCAGACCACAGATGGGTATTTTAGCAGCATGAGCCTGCACTGCCAACCAGAAATGAAATTCCACTTTTCTCCACCTCCTGTGCCATCTTACTGCTTCCACATAGCTCCATCCCTTATCCCAACCAGAGCACCTTGACTTCTTGGCCATGCACTGGGCTGGACTGGAGAGCAGCTGAGGATAAAATAATAAAACATGTACAATTTCTGGTTACAGCAAAGCCCACAGCTGTTTGGTTTGAGGTATGTGTTGAGCTACAGCTTGTATCTACAGCAATGGCTGATAAACATTTACTTCTGGTGGTTAAAACTACTCTAACCTCAATACCACCCCTTCAGTCTGGTTTGTTGTGTGGGGACTGGAGCAAGATGGCCTAGAAAACATCTTGTTTTGCCCGTGTAATATTACTGAGGACCCAGTGTGGAACAAGCACTGGGGTAAAACAGTCAGGTACTACTTGAATCAGTAACGCAAATGAAATATTTTTCTCCAGCTGCACCCTGAGGTCTCTGCTTTGAATCATTTTAATAGAAAAAGCTCCTAAGAACAAATTACAATAAAATATTAATAAAGAAGACAATTAACACTTAGGTAAAATAACCAAAAGCTGGTACTAGACCTTCCTTTAGAGGGGCTGAAAATAAATTAACTAAGAATGGAGCTTGCAGATTTATTAAAAAATCATTAAATGCTAAAGCTGTGGTGAATTGCACTGCCCACAAGTTCTAACTACTGCTGCTGCCTAGATTGTCCTTCATGATTTAAGACCTGGAATTCCACAGAAGTGCAGAAAATAGGCCAACTGAGGTCAACTGAGCTGCTTAAGCAATAAACAGTGTGTGATGATATCAGATGCCTAATGGCTTCTTACAGAATCACAGTGGTTTGGTTGGAAGGGACCTCCAAAGCTAATCTAGTCCAACCTCATTTAGTGAGCAGGAGCATCTTCAACTGAAGCAGTTGCTTAGTGCCCTGTCCACCCTGACCTGAAATTTTCCAGGGAGTGGGGCTTCTCCCACCCTTCTGGGCAACCTGGGCCAGTATCTCACCATCCTATAGTAAAAAAACTTCCTCCTTCTATCTAGTCTAGATCTTTTAGTTTGAAAACCTCCACCAATCCTATTGACTAGACCTATGAATTATCTGGTTGCCTGCAAAACATTCAGGAAGGAATAAAAAAGCAAAAGCTATCTCTTGAGTGCCTAAAAGAAAAGGTTTGCAGCTGATAGCTTATACACCTCGATATGAAAGCCTTGCCCAAAACCTTTAACTGCATAACAAAGCACAATTAGTCTGCAAAATGCACAGGAAAATTAATAGGTACAATACAGATTTTGTCACAATCTGCATAAAACCTTGAATTTCTTAGCACCAGGTCAATTATCTTCATAATTAGAGTCTTCTGCAATGGAAATTGACTTACGAACTGAAGTTCAGTGAATATACTGAATAAAACTACCCGTTCTTTAGCAGCATTCCTAGTTTTTCATTCAGTTGGACTGTTTTCTTTGATGCCACCGAAGATAAAAAACTCATCAAATGTTTTGTATGTGAGAATTTAACCTGCTAACATCACTGGTACCTTGCTGTTGTCCCTTCCAAGGCCCAAAGATCATCCATGTGACCTCCTACCACCAAGCTAGTCCATTGGTGTTTCTTCTGGAGCCTGAAGGAGGTGGGTTTGAGTTAGCATCTACCAGGTATTATCAGGTGCCAATCCTTTGCCTTGGTGGTTCTCTTATCTCACAACCCAGTATTTCCATGTTAACTTATCTTTGAATCAGGTTTTACTTTATTTCTCCCACCCTGTGACCACATCTATTTATATCATGCAAATATTTATATCATGCAAATGTCCTCACGGTCCACTGGTGGAGTGGGTGAGAAGGCAGAAAAGCCTGTTGTAGAAAGATCGGGCTAGATGACCTTTGGAAGTCCCCTCCAACCCAATACATTCTATGATTCTATGATTACTGAGGACAAAGCTTAGTGTTTTGGCAACTTGAGCTCTAAGTTTATTGAAGGGAATCTGACTACAAGTGTTTTGTTTGCGTGTGGACATGCAGAATGGTCTCCCATCCTTCTCTCCTCCATCAACATGGTGATCTTACAAGTGCTGGTCCTTCCTATGGATGTTGTCTACTTGGACTTTGGGAAGTCTAACACATCATTCTTCTGGAGAAACTGGTGAATTGTAGTAGAGATAAATGTACCCTTCACTGAGTTAAGAACTGTCTGGCTGGCTGTTCCCAGAGAGTTGTGATTCATGGGGTGAAATCCAGCTGGTGACCAGTTAAAAACAGGGCTCAGAGTTGGGCTCAGTCTGGTTTAAGATCTACATTGGTGACCTGGATGTGCAGGATTGAGAGCACACTCAAGCAGTTTGCTGATGACACCAAATGGTGTGAGACTGTTGATCTGCTCAAGGGCAGGAAGACTCTGCAGAGGGACTGGAACAGACTGGAACTGGATCAATGTGCAGAGAGCATTTGTTTGAGGAACAAGGCCAAGTGCCAGGTCTTGCATTTTGCTCTCAACAGATTCAGGCACCACTACAGGCTAGGAGATGAGGGGCTCAAAAGATTCACAGAAGAAAAGGATCTGGGAGTGCTGGGAGCCGACTTCACAGGAGCCAACAGGGTGCCCAGGTGGCCAAGAAAGCCAACAGTATCCTGGTCTGAATCAGGAATACTGTAGTCAGCAGGAGAAGAGAAGTTCTCATGCCCTTAGACTTGGCCCTTGTGAGGCCTAATCTTGAGTACTGGGTTCAGTCCTGAGCCCTCATGATAAGAAAGACATGGAAAAGACATGGAGATGCAGTCTGATGGAGATGGTTGAGAGAACCAGTTGTNCCCTCATGATAAGAAAGACATGGAAAAGACATGGAGATGCTGAGACATGGAGATGGTTGAGAGAACCAGTTGTGTGAGGAGAGGCTGAGGGAACTGAGCAGGTTGAGTTTGGAGAAGAAGAGGCTCAGGGGAGGACCTCATTGCCCTCTCCAACTCTCTGAAGGCAGGTTGTGGAGGGGTGGGTGTTGGCCTCTTCTCCTTGGTGACTGCTGACAGAAGCAGGGGCAATGGTCTGATGGTGAGGCAGGGGAGGCTTAGATTGGATCTGAGGGAAAAATTATTTTCAGAAGGAGTGGAGAGGCACTGGCAGGGCCTTCCCAGGAAGATGGTGGTGTTCAAGAATGGTGTAGCCATGATGCTCCACACCCTGCTACAGGGGCAGCATGGAGGGAGTCAGTTTGTGTTTGTCAGTCTGACAGGGATTGAGGGTTTTTATTGGTGTGGGGAAGGTTGGTCTTGTGATCTAGGAGGTCCTACCCAACCAGCATTATCCTGTGATTCTGTGATTATTTAGGGCAGAACACTATGTAGCTTATCTTTCAATTTTTTCTTCAGTCTGAAGGTATTTTATATAAATATTTTATCTTATTGTGAGAATTAGTAAGTAGGAAGTTATGCTCTTGTGGCCAAGAGGGCCAATAGCAACCTGGGGCGGGGGATCAGTGTGTTCCTGTGTGACTTGTTCTAGGTGATCCTGCTGTGGCAGGGGGATTGGACTGGATGATCTTTAGAGGTCCCTTCTGATCCCTAATGATTCTATGATTCTAACACACAAACAGGTTTCTCTCATTATATCTACACAGAGATATAAAAGAGAAGCACTGCATATACTCTAAATTTGAAAAAGATAGGAAGGCCATGCAACCCAAGGTCAACCACTTGTGAAAGAAAAATGTCAGGAGCTTCCAATCTGCTGCTGCTTTTGGTAGTTGTGCTAACAATCACATCTTTTTGCAGAATCCTTCTGTGTTAATTATTTTCTTTCAGGGAATAGTATGAATTTAACTTTGTTGACATTTATTAACAGATATGTTCTAAGATTCTGTGATTCTATGTCCCTTCTTGTTGTAGGGAGCTTGGACTAGATGACCTTTTGAAGTCCCTTCCAACCCAATACATTCTGATTCTATGATTCTGTGATCCTCCTAACTGGATATCATGGACTATAGATACCATTAATGTGAAGAAAAACATAACAACCTTTGAGACACCAGGAGAAGAGTCACTCACCAGTCTTTAAAGCAAATATTAGGTCATCAAACTCCTGTGATTCCTCATCAGCAACCAATGAACTGGTACTAAATCCTCCAGAAGGGTGGAAAACATTGCCATTTTGTGGGCTTTGCTTAAAAGCAGCACTAGCTTGACTAGCAGGCTGCAAGGACGCCCTCTCCCAGTCTGAAGGCACCTGCAAAGTTTAAAAAGACATACAAGTGCATTAATCATGAAAGTGGTAATACAGAAAATCAACAGCAAGAGGTTGAGGAAGCAGTTAACCTTTCACTTCCATAGGGAACTAGGTAGACTATAAAAAATAATATATTATTGTCCATATAGTATTTAAAAAGTAATTTTCCATTCTTTGAAGGGGCTCATGGTAGCGTAGAGCTCTATAGCTTTGATACGGACTTTGCTGTAGTTCATCTGCCACTTCCGTATGAGGTAGAGATGCACATAAACTAAATAAATTGGAATTTCAGTGCATAAGCAAAGAGGTGGATTTAAAAATTTATCCTCTTCAACATGATGAAAAGTCAACACACTAGACTCTAAAAACAGGTACATTTTACTGCAATCAGAATATATTTCCCTGGTTTGTTGTCCACCCAAGGTTTATGATCTCAGGAATATGAAACCATGCTATTCCATCTGCTGAAGTAGGGAATCAGTCACCACCTTAAGGAAGATGCTGAGAAGTTGAATGAATTTACTGGTCTGCCAGGAGGCAGCTACAGTCAAGCAGGTGCAGAAATGGGCAAAACAGCTGAAAGGTGAGCAGCTTGGTTTCCACAAAAGTTATTACTAGAACCAACATGTTCCCTTGAAATATTTCAATTCCATTAAATAAGTGTTTTTCCTGGAGAAAACCCCACCTGTTTAGCTGAAAAATTTTCAACACGCTTTATCAACATGCACAAATATATAGCAGCTACAGTCACTGTGGTTTACCACAGGTAGTAAAGTGATAGTAACAGCATTCCAGTTCCAGCAACAGAGATTGAAAGTAATATCTGCTTTCTTTTCTATTTCTTCTCTTCCCTTCCTTTTCCCCTTCTTCGCCTTTGCTTTCCCTTTTCTTCCCTTTTTAGTTTTTTCTTTTTCTTTTTAATGTCTTAATTTTATTTTTCTTTTCTAGTTTCTTTCAAATTTGTTTTTCTTTTCCTTTTTTTCTTTTTCTTTGCCCTTTTCTTTTCCTTTTCTTTTGTTTTTCTTTTTTCTTTTTTTTGTTTTTAGTCTTTTTCTTTGCTTTTTCCTTTTTTTCCTCTTCTCTCAATTTCCATTCTGATTCTGAAAGTTATCTAAGAAAAATTCACCTACGACCTACACCAGGGTGAAAGAACCTTTATATTTTGATTTTTCATGACCTACTTTTGACAACACTTTTAACCAAACTTGATAACAAACCCATAGACTCAACTAGAAAAAGGGAAATTCTCTAGATGGACAGTTACCAGGGAATTGTAAGTTCCAAAAATACCACCACAGCTAAAGATAACAATTTCTGTGGTAAAAAATAGCAATAATCTCCCCTTCCCAGAGACAATCTTTAATAATTAGCATCTCATTCCTCTGTTTTATGCTTCAGTACCGACACTGAAGCCTCCAGGTACACTTTCAATACACAAGGCAACGAATACAAAGTGCATTACCTCTTCCATAGCGCTGATGAGATTCTGAGTGGACTTGCTGATCTCTCCACCTGCAGCTGGCAGGCCGCTGCCATGTGTGAAGAAAGCCGACCCTGGAGCCGTATGCCCATTCATGTCTACAGTGTAACTTGCTTTCACGGGGCAGCACAGTTGGTTGTGCAGGATAAAATACACCACAAAGACATAAAGACCCTAAAATGGAGAAAGAAGAAAACCATGATTGTGTGAAACACAGGGAGCTGAGGTCAGAGTTTGGACACAGTCATGGCAAGGTCCTACATGTGGTAGCAGATTCTTTCCCTTTCACCAGCAGAAAGTGCCTTAAAGGGCTGCAGCCTGTTTCTATGGAAAATCAGAGGTGACGTCACTGCCCATCAGAGATCGTGAAGTTAGCAGTAGGTTCATATCCTGGGGCTTCCAGCTAAACACACGCACACAAAAGATAAAACCCAACCAAGTACCCAAAAGACTCATCGAAAATGACTATTTTGTTGAAAACACAAAGCAAAGCCATGATCCCAACGACAACAAAACCAACTTGAGTTTCACAGTTGTCGTAATAGTGAAAATGTGGTCAAGGGTTGCCTTC
Source organism: Upupa epops (assembly GCA_013397515.1). NCBI lineage: Eukaryota > Metazoa > Chordata > Aves > Bucerotiformes > Upupidae > Upupa > Upupa epops. The sequence continues at coordinate 700,552 of VZRI01002908.1, forward strand.
ACAATAGGATTTGGCTGCTGGCCCCTAGCCACAATTCTTTATTTCCTTACTGACCTGCTGGCTCTTTGTGTTCTTGCCCCAATTTCCATCTCATGCAAACTGCACTGCTGCCGTCACACACACCAAGTTGTGGCCATAAATTAGGTTCTGTATGGTATCCACTAATTCAGCGCTGTCCTTCACTGGTGACTACTACAAAGACTCTGCTGTGTGCCCCTGCAGTTCTTCTTTAGAACTTGCTAATTCTGACCTTTAGACTCGGCCAAGAGAAGTATCATAACCACATCTTTTGTTTGTGAATAAATCCAGTGATTGAACTTTTCTGAATATGAAATCTGACTTTCTCTAATGCTCAAGTTTCTCTAAAACTGAGGGAGAATAATCCATTTCAATTGATAAATCAACCAGTTCACTACTTACTAAAGAAGGAATTAACCAAAATAGCGCAGAAAGGGGACTTGCGGGTTCTTCACAACCACTGCAATACATTTGCATTGGGGTTTTTTTGCATATTTCATGTTGTTCCCTAGAATGCTGAAACCAATTGTACTTGACAAACCAGTTTTAAGTGGGAAAAGTACCCACTGGTTTGAGATTATAAATAGTAAGGGGTTTCGTCTAATTAATCTTGGGCATTCCTAAGAGAATGAATTTTGAAAATATAGAGAGATGGCAGATACCCAAGATACTGTCATTTCCATCCACGCAAAACAGGTAGCAGTGCCTCATCATCCTCAGACCCCTAATTTCCAATCCCAAAAGTATATAACAAAACAGTCCACACATAACAGGAGTTAATAGGACTTAGTGGGATTTTAATCTCTGCTGTTCAAACACTAGAAAAACCCTCGCACAGCGGTTGTTAAGCCACACAGCGTTTTTTTAACATCAAACCAGCAAACAGAATTCTTAAAAATAACTATTTTGAGAAAATATTTTCCCATTTCTCCAGATTATTGTTTTTCTGCCCTGAGAATCCAGAGCGGTTAACTGAGAGGAATTTTCTTTGCAATACATGTACGTAAATACATTCCACAAAACTGATGCAAACACATGTTGCACTTAAGAGACACTAAAAAGGAACCAAAATGTCCTTTTATTCTATAAACAAATCCAAAGACTCTGATGTAGGTCAAGTATAATGGGACCAGCAAATGGATTTCTTTTAATTTAAGTTGTTTAATGGATTTGAAAAGGATAAAAACTGAAGAAGAACAGATAACAGTGATGACACTGAATTCAGAGCAGCCTCTGGCATTTCAGTCTCTGAGGACCTAGCCACAAAAGTTGCTCAAATTTCAAGAGGATTTGTACTTTTCAAGAAAATCCACTAGCTGAAGATGCTGCACAGCCCTGTTGTTCAAAGTCACAGGGACATAAAGCAACTGCAACACCCAAGCTCTATCCCTCTCCTGTGCTACCACTCTTCTAAACCAAATAAACATGGAATAAAGTGACACATTATCTCCTTAACTTGGCTTCGTGTCCTGGTTTTACTCTCAGTGATTCACACAGGGCTGTTTCTGAGGAAAGTTGTTCTGCCATAGAATAACAGATTCATTAGGGATCTGAAGGGACCTCAAAAGATCGTCTAGTCCAATCCCCCTGCCACAGCAGGATCACCCAGACCAAGTCGCACAGGAATACATCCAGGTGGGTCTTGAACGTCTCCAGAGAAGGAGACTCCACAACCCCCCTGGGCAGCCTGTTCCAATGCTCCGGTACCCTCACTGGGAAGAAGTTCCTGGTGATATTGATATCGAACCTCCTCTGTTCTAGCTTGCACCCATTTCCCCTTGTCCTATCACCGGATGAGGGGCAGTGGGAATGTTAACAGTCTCTTGAGATTTCCTGGCTGTGTATGGTGCTAGCAGGTAGATTATCTGCTTAACCATGCAGCGTAGCTGCAAGATGAGGTTGCAGAGCTACAGGCAGAAGTAGAAAGGCTCAGGAGAATTGGAGAGGCTAAAATAGAGGTAGACCGGTGGAGCCAGTCTGCACAACAGCCAAATAAGACACAGAAAGAAGGGGACCAAGTATCCTGCACTTCTCACAGGGTGGACAGAACCCCAAGTAGAAGGGGTTAGTGGAGCCTAGTGAAGAGTCATGGCCAAAGGCGAGCACCACCCCTCTCTGCCTCGCCCTCTCAGTTGCCGCTGAGTAACACATATGAGACTCTTCTGGAAGGCAGCCAGTCCAATAAAGATATAGAGAAAAGAGAACTCATACCAGAGGCCCTAGCAAGAAATCCGGGAAATCTTCCAGTAATATGACAACCTCCTCCACAAAAAAAAGAAGGGTCCTAGTTATTGGAGACTCGCTCCTGAAATGGACTGAGGGCCCAATATGCAGAGCTGCCATAACCATTAAAAGTTGTTCTGACACCCAAAGCATCCTTGCTCCTACCTGCTGGCACCACTTCTGCCGCTACCTGTTGTCCAGAGGTCGGACTCTTGCCACCACATGCAGACAGATGATGACCCAGCTCCTCTGGCTCCATCCATAAGGGACTCAGCTTGATTATATGACTGTGGAGTCACAAGCTGAATTAACCAACACAAAAGAAACTGTGACTCTTACTTCTCCCATTGTTGTAAATTATTATAGCAATTCCTCAGAAATGGAAACTTATACCTAAAAAACCCCAATGCTCCTATGTAGGTGATGAATTTGCACATGAAATGTGTTGCTGGTTAGATTTCTTGCTTGTCTAGAAATAGCATGGAGCCTTCTTTGCCCTATATTCCTACCTTGAGAAGATTCACTCTGCAGAGGTAACTTACTCCTATGTGCTATTGCGATCAAGAAAGAAATTGAGGTACTGGAGCAGGTTCAGAGGAGCAATGAGACTGAGAAAGGAACTGGACGGAAGGTCTGATGAGGAGAAGCTGAGAGACCTGGGATTGTTGAGCCTGAAGAAGAGAGGACTTAGGGGGGACCTTACCATACATTATAACAACCTGAAGGGAAGTTGTTAACAGGTGGGAATTAGGCTCTTCTCCCAGGCGCCTGGTTATAGGACAAGGGTTATGGCCAAAGAATGAGAGAGAATGCTTCTAAGCTGAAATAGAGGCTCCAACCTGACAAATAGAAAACATATTTAATATGAGTGTAACTACACACTGGAACAAGTTGCCCAAAGAGACTGTGGAATTTCTTTAGAGAATAACCGGAGTTTTTCTTGGTGCATTTATAACTTGCACGATGGCTTCATGAATTCAGGATGTGAGGGGGATTCCCACATGCAGTAATTTATTTATTCTGAGGAGCAACAGCTTCAGGAAGCCAGCAAATGAAGGACAGGCTTCCACAGCTGTCAATAAAAAGACAGAGTACATTTGACACTTCATGAGATCATCACATGCAGCCCTGGAGGGCTGAGCCATGATTCCTTCATTGTACATTTGGCACTCATGGCCTCTCGGTATCTTTTTCCTCTGATTCTGTGTGTTCCAACTCACTGTGCTGACACAACAGTACATCTAAATTTGGAAACTGAGATAATTCTGATAAGAATAATGAGAAATGATAAAGCAGTAGGCTATCGACAAACCTCTCCATCATCTCCTTTTTACACATTGAGAGAAAACTAAGATGCCTTCTTTATCCCATAATTTGCACTGGCTTTTTAAGATAAAGGACTGTTATTGTTCTCATAAACACCAAAACATTGGATGCTTTCAAAAGCCCCCACACAAATACACAGCAAACAACTCCTATCCGTGCCTGAGATACCCGATCCTGAAATCAAAAAGATTTTCCAGGAATTGGTTTCGGACAATTTTCAAGGAGTGGTATTTCTGTGTATGAAACTAAAGTACTTTTGCAGGACCTTTGGGATAAAAGAAATGTAATTAGAACACTCCACCTGATCAGTGCCTCAACCTGTTTCAGAGTACATGTCAGTGCTAACAAAAATTCAATGCACCCTACAGAAACACTCTCTGAGCTGCTATGATGATGTGCCGACATTTATTTTATGGCCATCATAAAGTGACTATACCACTAAAAATGTCTTATTTTTTAAAAGAAAGACAATATTTGAAGTGACATCAAGGCTTCTGAAGAAAGACAGTATTTTCTGTTAGACTTTCTTCAGGACTGGACATGATTCTGATTCTTAGATCACCATGGCTACCTCATATCTACTATTTTTAAAGTTGAACACTTATTGTCACCAGGTGGTAAAGACCTCTAGGATTTCACTCCAGCAGGTGCCTCTGCTTACAGAAGAGTTGTCTGTACTCAGATCAGCTTTGGGGCTACTTGTCTGTCATCAATCTACAGGAATTTCCATGTGCCAGTTTATTATTTGGTTAGTTTGCACTTCAGGTTTTTTAATCTGATCAGGGTGAGATTAATCTTATGCTCCCTCTGGACTACATTAAATTAGTCTTGACAACCACTCCTACAAAGTCCTTTGGTTGTCAAGTCTAACAACCAGGCTGTCTTCCCTGGGAAGCTGTTGATGTCCACAGGTGCTGGTGCTCCAGCTGGAGCACAAGTCCTGTGAGGAGTGTCTGAGGGAACTGAGGTTCTTTAGCCTGGAGAAAAGGAGGTTTAGGGGAGACCTTATTGCTGCCTATAATTACCCAAAAGGAGGTTGGAGCAAGGACCTGTGTTTGGCTTCTTCTTTTTGGTGGGAACCAATAGGACCACAGGAAATTCCCTCAATCACAGAATCACAGAACCACAGAATTATTGAGGCTGGCAAAGACATCTAAGATTACCAAGCCCAGCCTATGACCTAACATCACCACAATAAGCCACAATAACCAGGGTGCTCAGTGCCATTCACAGTCTTTTCTTAAACACCTCCAGGGACGGGGACTTCACCATCTCCCGGGGCAGTCCATTCCAATGTCGAACCACCTTTTTCATGAGGAAGGCTTCCTAACTTCCAACATAAACCTTCCCCCAGTGCAGATTCAGACCCTGCTCTCTCACCTGTGACTAGTTTCCTGGGAGAAGAGCCCACCTGACTACAACCTGACTACAACCTGACTACTGCTTCCCTTTAGGTTGTTAGAGTGTTGTAAGATTCCCCCTGAGCCTCCTCTTCTCCAGGCTAAACACCTCCAGCTTCCTTAGCCTCTCCTCATCACATTGTCCCTGTAGTCCCTTCACCAGCCCCATTGTTGTCCACTGGACATGCTCCAGTACCTCAATCTCTTCTTGAAGCAGGTGATCTGCCCCCAGTACTTGAGGTGAGGCCTCACCAGTGCCTAGTACAGGGGGAGTACAGGTTGAGACTGGATGTGAGGAAGACTTTCTACACTGAAAGGGTTAACTAACATTGGAACAGGCTACCTAGGGCATCAGAGTTACCATCCTTGGAAGAATTTAAAAGGTAGGAAGAGGTAGTGCTGAAGGACATGGTTTAGTGGTGAACTGGCATCACTGGGACAAAGGTTGGAGTTGATCAACTTAAAGGTGTCTTCCAGCCACAGATATTCTGTGATTCGGCTGGTGACAGCATCCTGGCTGATACTTGTGCACTGCAGTGCTTTAACTTCTTGCGAATTTCCCATGGGACTTATTTGCTGAAAGTTCTTATGGTGCAAACTTCTATTCTCGTCAAGTTTTCCACCACTGTCCAGCCCAAGCCTGCTGTGGATTACCACTGATTTACATAACAAGTGCTACTGTTTTGGGGAAATTTACTGGTCTGATTAATGCAGATAATTAGCTCGTTTCATCAACAGGAAGCTAGTGTCTACCCAGCAAGAAAACTACTCACAGTGTTAGAGGAATCAGATTCAGGAGATTATAATTAGAGGCACTGTACAACAGGTGATATACATTGGATATTGTTGTGTTTCCTGATTCTGGGGAAGAAAATTGTCCATGGAACTGAAAGTTCATATGCACAATGCATTAATGAGAAGAGGAGTCTCAGAGGGAACCACATTGCTCTCTATAACTACCTGGAGGGAAGTTGTAGTCAGGTGGGGGGTCGGGCACTTCTCCCAGGCAACTAGAGACATGACTAGAGGGCAGGGCGTGAAGCTGCCAGGGGAGGGTTAGGCTGGATGTTAGGAAGCCCTTCCTCAGGGAAAGAGTGATCAGACACTGGAATGGACTGCCCAGGGCAGCAGTGGAGTCCCTGTCCCTTAAGAAAAGACTGGACGTGGGCCTTAGTACCCTGACCTGTCTTGTGGTGATGTCAGGTCATTGGCTAGGATGAATGATCTGAGATATATTTTACAGCCTCAATACTTCTGTGATTCTGTGAGAATCCTACTCAAGGAACAGTCATAATCCACACATCATTCTCTACTTCCTTCTGCAAGTTTCCTTGTTTTCAGAGATAATTACATAAATTGCAGGCACCAAATTTTTGTGTCTAGATACCAAAAAGAAGAATTCCATGTACATTTTATTTTCCCATGTCTTCTTCAACAATATTCTCCTTACAGAACAGCTTGAAGATCTTTTATTGGTGTCATCATGACAGAAGTGTCATTTTAGTCACATGACACTACATCCTAAGCCATCACTTAACATCTCCCACTCATAGCTCTCCAGAAATATTAACCTTTGAATTGTAAATCAGATCCTTCTGCTTAAATCCCTTTCCATCTTAGCATTCAAAGTGTTTTTGTAGCAGACGTGTCCTCTGTAATGCCACCCTGATGATTGGTGATTACACTTAATAAGTGGACTTTGGTCCTGCTGTGTATCATCAAGGGATTGATTGTTTGTTTGCTGTTAAGCACCAGTTTTGATGAAGCTCTTATCAATCATATAATTTCTCTTATCACTGTTTCTATGGGAATCATCTACTATTTATCTGCACTTTACTTCATGAGGTATTAGCTCTCCATTTCACTCCATACAAAAAGATTTGTGTCAGTTAGAGCTGAAGTTCTAAACTTTTCACTTCAGAAGCAAAATATAACAACAAATGTCATGAGAACAGCAAAACTCACATCATCATGGTAGGTAACACTCATTGACTAAACCAACCAATACCTTTCACATGCACTTACAGTATCACAGTATCACAGTAATGATGAGGCTGGAAAAGACCTTAAAGATCATCCAGTCCAACCTAAAACCAACCAAGCAAACCTAAACATCTGACGTCTAGATCATGCCACTCAGCACTTCATCCAGCCTAACCTTGAACACCTCCAGAGACTGTGACTCAACCACCTTCATGGGCAGCCTGTTCCAAAACCGGATCACTCTTTCAGTGAAAAACCTTTTCCTAATGTCAAGTCTAAACCTCCCCCGATGGAGCTTAAGACTGTGACCCCTTGTCCTGTCTCCAGTGTCCAGGGAGAAAAGACCGACCCCCGCCTGACTATAATCACTTTTAGGTAGTTATAGACAGCGATAAGGTCACCCCTGAGCCTCCTCTTTTCCAGGCTAAACAGACCCAGCTCCATCAGCCTCTCCTCATAGGGCT